>VZTO01016218.1:4323-19040 GCA_013400615.1 Syrrhaptes paradoxus | reverse complement strand
GTAGTCTTGAAACTGTGTTGGAAAAGTTAATTTGTAATTAATGTGAATGGAAATTTGTGCTTCATGAATGATATTTTGGGGAAAATTGGAGCGTGACAAACTGCCTAACAAATATAAATGTAATGAGTTCTGAGTTTAGATACCAGACTAATGGGAAATGTGAGAGGAGACTGGGATGTTATTCAAACTTTAGCTTATTTATTCAAACTCTAGATTGTTTTCAAGCCATGTGATGCCTCAGAAGATGATTAAGTGCTACTCCTACTGAATTGTTTTCCACCCATGTAGTCTATTGTGCTGATGAACTTCGTTATTGCCATAAATATTGGGTATATAAATCCAGTCATTTGCATCTTTTATACTAGAATCTTAATAATACTGAAAAATTGTGCAAGTTATATAAAATGGAAATACTTTCATTTTTTCATCTGTCCGATAAAGCACCTCCTAAAATTACAGCTGTCACAGCTTCTGCCAAGTGGCACTAGTGTAACACTTCAATAAGCTGAGGTCAGGACCCAGCTGACAGTGAGGAAACAGTATTGAGCCTGTGTTCAGGACAGGGACTAAAATCATGTAAAACTTGAGGGGGGACAGGACACACCCTGACCCCACTATACTAATTGCAAACTTTATTTGGACACTCTCCCTGACTTTTGAGACTATAATGCTCTGTATTTTTCTTTTTATAGTGTTTCTTCGGGTCACAGATAAGAGATACCTCTGGAAAACATGAAGTTCTTGTTTAGTGATTAATTTACCTTAGTTCTTCTGATGATCCAGATATGGGTAATTAAAGTACAGACTGTAACTAACTTGAATAGGTTTCGGCCACTTCCACTTTGCAGGCATTTGGGAATATTGAGAATAAATCTGTATTCCCCAGATGTTCCTCACTTGCAGTGTCAAATTGTAATTGTTGGACAGATCGAAGCGAAAAATCGAAAAGGTTTATAATGTGAGTTAGAGTTAACAGGGACGTATGGATAACAATCAGAACAGGGAGAAAGAAAGGGACTGCAGTAAACTAGGTTTTACCCTTAAACTTCTTGATTTTTCCTTTTAAGTAGTGAGATAATAAAGTTGATTGGGTAATAAAGTTCAAGTTTTTATTTTTGCTATTTCCTGGGCTTCCTTTTAACAAATAAACTCTTTTGTAATTAGGAATTTAAAAGGACAAGCTCTCTATCATCTTGATGGAACCCATGCAACATTACTTTCTATTTGTAGGTGCCAATCTTTGGAAAATAAGAAAAATAATCATAGTGTATTCCCACAAAACATTGTAATTCTAGCAAAGCACACAATACTTTTCACCTATTTCTTACCATCGGTCTTCTAGGAAAAAAAAAAATATTGTGCCACAATAGTTATTCATTGATAGGTATATTCTAATTGGTATGTTTTTCAGGTGCAAAACGTATAATTGAAATGCAACTCATATCTGCCTAGAACATTTTTTTCTTGCTTCCCTGTGAGCAGCTGTATTAATGAAAGATGTCTTGGCTTATTGGAATTGATGATATTTGGGAAATTGAACTAAAAATTCTTTTTATATAACTGCTATGAGGTTTTTAAAAAACCTTGGCAGAAGTCACTGTAGTCTTAACTAAAAATCTCCCCTCCCCCCCAAAAAAAAAACCCTTAGAGAAGGGAGACTTAAAATATTGTTGCATTTTAATACTTGTGGACTTAAGGAACATGTGAAAGAAAACACTTTCTATATAGGTGTGATGCCTTTTGTACACGCATGTATGCGTAAGCCTCATCAAGATGCAAGCTGATTAGAGAAATGCGCGACTAGGATAAAATGAACGTATTTAATGAACTGTAATTCAACCTCTCATTAAGAGCAATTGCTGAACGCCTGAATGTCAAGCCAGCGTGAGGCAAGGATAACTGTGGGGGAGAACACCTTGGGTGAAGGAAAACCTCCTGGAGTAAAAGAGAAAGGAGTGAGAGGTAACCAAGGCAGAGTAAAGAAGGGGCAAGTCCAGTACAAAGGGTGTAAGGTGTTGTCCCAGGAGCATTACCCGTTGTGTTAATATTGATGCAGCGGTACGGAAGATGAGAATTTTTTGAGCAGCGGGGGGAGATGGGTCTAACCGGCGAGCTGGCAGTACAACAACCATTGGGGTAAACGGAAGTGGTTTCCTTTTCTACAGTGTGTGTTGCATACTTACTGTTCCAGTCGGTATGAAGTTAGTACATGTATTGAGATAGCGATTCTACTTGATCTTAGCTCTTTATTTTGAGAGATCATAATTCATTTGAAGAGCCTTCAGCTGTATCTGCAAGCTGGGAAAACCTGTACTGGTTCACCTGGGAATTCAGCCTGATTCAACTGTATTACTTTAGAATTCTTTCTTTTCTCAGTTTTCATCCTTAGAAGTGAAATTGGTCTATTAATCTTACGCTATTATAATAAGTAAGACTCTAAAGAGAGTTCTGCCTAGCAATGACAATAATGACCTTACCCAATCAACTGCTCATAACAGAAATTATCATTCCTTTAAAATCACTTCAGGTGAGCACTTGCACTTTGCAGGTGAAACACATAAACCTCTCTTATGCCAACTCTCATTGAATCCGCGTGTGCTATAGCAGTCCTTTTGATGTTATATATAGGGGTGAAGATCAATGGGTCTCTCTACCCTCAATAGTATGAATTCCTCTCACTTAGTCTTATGTTGGTCTTGTCTATTAGTATATACAGAGCACTGGCCTGGGGTACTGTCTTGCTTGTCATCTTGTGTTAACTGTCACAGTTTAATCAGAGTTCTAAGTGAGTTATTAATTTTCTGTAGTTCATGCAGTAAGGTTATATCCTGTGACATACAGGAACTGTCAACAGAGCAGTCCCCATTAGAAATCAATTTTGGGGCAGAATAAATAATGCTTATAGTTAAATCACCAAAAAGTCAAACTAAAGCATCTTTGGTTAAAACTTCAAAATTAAGCAATTTAAGTGTTGTGTTTTGGTTGGTTTTTTTCCCATTGGACATCTTGAACTTTCAGCACTTTTGAGCCTGTTTTCTCCCAGTTCAAATTTTGTAGTTGTTCACATGCTTTATATAAACCTCAGCATCATCTCTTAGGTGCGAAAGAAGGAAAAACAAGAGTACAGGTTTGTTCCAAAAAAGCACAAACTAATTACGGTGTCCAAGAAAACCCCCTCTGTGCTCAGCAGGCTGGTGTTGAATTGTGCTGTATGGCTGCTGCTGCCAGGTCATCTAGTTCTTACTGACAGATTGTTACCCATCTATTCCCAAAATGTTGTTATATTGCTATACTAGCCAAAGGAATGTAGAAAAGGTAAAAAACAGCTTAGGATGTTTGTGATGAGTTTCACTAGCTCTTCCTCACTTACTCTTGTCGTTAACCCTCTGTAAGTCCTGACAATCAAAGAATTAAGGATTTTAGGAGTATTTGCACAATTTTCTTTTTGTAAGGGGTGTGTTAAGTGAGATTTAAGGCTCATTTCATCCTAAAGGAGTTCTTTAGTATCATGCCCACAGTTGTGCATTCTCCGAGTGCAGCTTCATTTCCTTGTTCATGGTTTGGTTTCAGCTTGGCTGCATTGGAAGGAGCAGAGTTTCTCATTTTGTTTTCAGGCTGAAAACACATAAATCCTAAATCAGCTGTTCTCCTGACAGGCACTTTAACTACAGAACAAGTAGATAAGAGAGATGACCAGCCATTCATCCTCTAACCACATCTGAAAGGGAAGACAGGACCCTAGGTCTCGAGTGAAAGATCAACTCAAGCACGTAAGTGCAGGTTCAGGGCTGTGAATGTCGGGCACGACTTACACAAACTTGGTGCTTTGTTCTCCCAGCATTTTCATCACTTCCTTCCATACTGATGTACTCAGGGTTATTACTCACAACTGGCTGGTTTAGGGTCATGATATAAGAATGGTGAAAATGGCGAGATGTTTTGCTTGGAAGAAGAGCTGAGCTGGGTGGTTTTAAAATCAATCATTTTACAGCTGCTTCTGCTTGGAGGGGAGGGTGTGAAAAATCTGCATGCAATGCAGTCGTTGACTTAAAAGCTTGACTTGTCGGCTCTTTCTGTAATAGCTTTAAGAATTAGAATAATTAACGCAGTGTTTTTGAGTCTCACTTTGTAAAGAAAATGAATTTATATCCTACTGAATGTGTGTTGCTTATGTATGGATTTGGAAGTTTTAGTAATACATCAGGCAAACTGTATTTCCATATTCTGTATATGCTGCAGTGCACACTGATAAGAGTATTAGAGAGCCTGGAGAAACAGTTAAGGTTAATGAAAAATATAGCATCTCCTCCATAAATTATTGATGCTACAGTGGAGGAGATAAACTATAAAATAGACTGTGAGAGCTAAAGACAACTGAAGATTCAAATTATTTTCTTCCTTACTGTGGCAAGGGCAGGAGAAGTATTTTTTCATTTTTGTTAGTTATGATTGCATCAATACTGCCCAGGTGTATTATCTTCAGAATAAAATACTAAATACTAACACTTGCTTTATCTTGTTTACCGGCCAGTGACGGCTTTTTTGTCAGTTAACAGAATCAAGAAAAATTCTTGATAAATACTTCTTAAGATCTAGCTTTCTTCCAATGACAAGCGTGTTTGTGGGGTGGTTGCAGATAATGAAGATGCAGACTGCCAAATGACTCTTGCGATAATGACTCCGTGCTTCATACTAGAAAGACTTTTTTTTAAAATTAATTTTTCTCCCAATCAACCCTATGTATAAAATGGTTAATGTCAGCACTGGGGCCTTGGCTGAGTACTGCCAGTGTTACGGGTTTTACAGTAGTTGCGGTGCGATTTGTTTTCAGAATATTTCACTGTGGTTTTCACTTGGTCACAGTCAATTGCTTGGGGGCTAATGAAGCATGAGCAATACAGCTGCAGATACATCCAAAGAGAGAGTTGCTTTCTATAAGTGCTGGTTATATAAAGACGCTGTGTGCTGTACATCCCCCTTGGCAGACTTGTCTCCCTCCTTCCCTCTTTTTTTCCTGTTCCTCTCCTTTTTAATCTTTATCCCCTGCTCTGTTTGCTTTTCCGAATCTAAATGATGGAAGCCCACTTTATGGGGGGAGAGGCAACATCAAATGTTAATATTCAGATTGTAAAGCTGTGTCCAAACAATGAAATAGTTTGATTTGCTATGCATTGTTGCCACAGAAGGAACACTACTGTGTTTCACTTGTCTAAGAGGAAGGCAATTTATCCTTTCATGGTTTTTTCATCAAGTCAGACAGTGTTGTATCTGAAGAGTTATACACTGGTTAAAAATGCTCTCATTAGTTAGACAACTGTTAGGTAAATTACAATATTTCTTATCCATTAAGAATCTGAAGGTGTAATTTAAATTTGATCCCATTGATTCCTCACTCGTTAAAAAAAATAAATCACGAAATGGCAACAGCAGCTCTCTCAGCAGAGTCAAAGGGTTGGTAAAGTGATTGAAGCTCTAGAATATTAGCTGTTGAAAAAAATGTGGTGCAATAACCTTTTTCCATTTCCTAAATATTATCTTCTTTTGGCTTCTCTATTGCACATGCAGCTCATAATACTGCCTTGTAATTAGCAGCTATTCACCTAATCAATTAGACCTTTGCTTTAATGCATAAACTCGTGTGAAAGTATATAAACAGTGACAACATCATCAACACAACTCTTTTAAAAATGAACACTCCAGTGCCTAATTCCCCCAACCATACCACAGAGGAGGAAAACAAGGATTTAAACACGGATGTGTTCAAAGCCATTAGAACCTTTGACATGCCCAGCTTGCTTTTTTTTGGAAAGCTTCCAAACATGATTTCTGTTCTAGCCAGGACGTCTAACACTGTCAGTGTCCAGTGCTGTAGCTCTTCAACATTTTTAAAGCCAGCTGAAGCTTTTTGTAAGAGAGAACTTCAAGATTTCATTTTTAAGGGCAGTGTGTAATAACACTGTATATATGCAGCAGTGAGTCCAGGCAGATATTTCAGATCAATGGCTTCCCAAAGGCATTTAAAATTTAAGAGGTGTTCAGAAGCATTCTAATATTTGCTTTTTTTTTTTTAACTCCTGTGTGTGTCCATCTTCAGTCCAGTTCCTCCCCAGACAGCTTTTGGGCTTTTGGTTGAGCTGGAGGCTTGCTGGTCCTCTGACAGGCTTCTGAAGTGGTTGTTCCCATTGAAGTGGGAAATGGTTCATGGCTCTTGCCTGGCTGAGGTGTGTCAGCAGCCAGCAACGCACACCCTCTTGGGAGGGGGATCCATGAGCTGCTCGACTACCTGTGTGTACCCCCTGGACCTCTTCTGTAAGATCCTGTTCTGCTTTTTCTGTGAGAACTACAAATCTCAAGGTTTCATCCTTCTTTGTGTCTTAAAGCAACAGAGTGGCCCATGGGCTTTAAAAAAAACTCTTAGACACTTGTTTGGGTTCTACATGTATTAAAGACATGTTTACGCTCTAGGAGTTGAACACTTACAATGAAGTCTGAATATTTTATACTGAGAAGCACCTTTAGCTTTCATTGTGTTTGGTGATAAAGTAATTTCAGCCAAGATGTAATATCAGTGTTAGTCACGGTAAACTGATCTTGCTTTGTCAAGCACATTCCAATGACTTAACACCAAATTACAAATTTAGCATAAACATTCACAAAGCAGTTAGTGCTTTTCTAGATCTCTAGGTTTTTGCATGGGCTTGCTTTCTGCAACTTCCTTTAAACTTCCCTTGCATGCACACATATGCACGAACACTTCTTCTATGTGAATGACATGTAGGAAATGGTGAAAGATAAATACATTTTTTTTTCAGAACAAGAAAAGCCTGCCTTGCTGTCTTTATCCTCTTATTCTAATGCTGCTCTTCACTTACTGCCATCCTCTGATGGGATATATATATGGGATGTTACATAGCTACTGATGTAATCTGTCACCTGTCATTAGGTTGCTCCAATCTGTGCTCATGTAAAAAACTGCTTGGTGTTGTGGTTGTGTAGTCTGTCTTTTTTTCCCTGGCTTCTCTTTTTTCACTCATTAAGGTTTTGTTAAATTCTTCAAAGCTGGGAAAGTTTCAGCAAAATTAACCTCCTAATCTTACATGTTTAGAGGCACATTTGTCAGTCAGAGGTCCAGAACTGAGGCCACAGCTATGCTGCTCCCTAAGCAGGGGGGATTAGGTGTTTGGGGCAGTATCACCTCTCAGCTTCCCTAAAGGGTTGTGCTCAAACCTGGATTTGGCTGTATGCATGGAGCATAACGCTCTATGCTCATAGCATCCTCAAGTATTTGTTATATTATCCCTGTGTTTTCTGGAAGATATTTTCTCTTCTGTCCAAGCCCTTGGCAAGCTTAGGCTCTCAAAATTTTATTTGAGACATAAGGGCTGTGTAAATATTTAACTTCAATTAGCAGAACAGTATTGTGTCTATTCCTTCTTTCCCTCTTGCTGTTGTTCTGTTGGAGATTTGAATGTTCTTCCTTAATAAACCTGTTTTTATTACACCCATGGAGCATATGAAAGGACTTCGCTTATTTGCCTTCCCTGTATGTCTCAAAACAGTCTTACTGCAGGATGCTCGACTATTTATTGGGGTTTGATGCTCAAATGCTCAGGAAGTATCTAGGCAGAACCCAACATATTCAGACACGTGGGATATTGAGATGTGGGAAGTGTCTTAATTCTGCCTTCAAGTCAGAAAGTCACAGTGACTGTTAAGGTGTTTATGCAACTTAAAACAGAAACTGTAAAGCATTGTACTTGGGAGTTATCAGCCTTCACAGGAATCTGGGAATGGGGCATTACTGGTCCCTTCTCTGTTGGTCTGAGGCTTCAGAACTTCCTACCTGCAATAACCAGGGAAATTGGATTCTGCCTCTCGGGTCAAACTGACACCATGCTCCAACTCCAACTAAATATTTGTGTATTCACTTGTACGTTTTTCCTCCAAAGATGCCTGGTTTAGGGCAGATTAAAAAGAATTTACTGCTAAAACAATGCCATGGTTTCAAGCTGTTAATTTGCTTTGGACTCAGTACTCTGGCTAGATAACATATGACCTTGTAACTACATTCAAGAACGGGGGAAGAGAAGGATGGGCAATCTACATCAATGCTGTGCAAGAGTTAGAGTGGGCTTTGAAGCACAGAATCATTACACATGAACAGAAACTGGGATTAAATTATAGCCCAGTTTTCTCAAAAGGGAAACAGTGACTACCTTGGAGGGTTTTTTGGTTTAGTTTTTTTTTTTTTTTTTTTGTAACTCCATTCTTATACACAAGAAATGCAGTGTTACAATTCAGGAAAATTTTATGCCATTCCCTACAGGAAACTGTTGTTCAAAGTGGAGATAAAGGGGAAGAATATAAAGAGAATAAAGATTTGGTTGGACAGGAAATTACTAGAGGTTATGCTAAAACCTTGAGAGGAACCATCAGTGATATTCTTCACTACTTAATGTTGGGAACTGGAATGGTCATTAGCGACCTGAGAGCAGGAAATGGGTATGTGCGTGTGAAATCCGTGGACAAAATACTTGTTGGGAATATTTATAGTGCTGAGAAGGAACTAATCACCTCACATTGTGTGACTTTGTCCCCAGACTAATAGGAATTCGAAAGAAGATAATCAAAGGGTAACTTTCAGCTGCTAATGTGCTGGAGCTGTGAAATACACTAATGTGATTTTAGACGACACCAAGCAGGGCATTTCTGTTGGAAAGAAGGAAGTGTTAGTGCTGCTGTTTGAGGATATGCAGGATCTGATTTGAAATACTGTGTACAGCTTCGTTACAGTTTTTCAAGATAATTGGATGCAAACCGAAGCTACTGGTGTAAGCAAATGGAACAAATATAAAATCAAAGTAGTTTACTATCTTGTGGAAATAAAATGATGATTTTTTTTGCAAGCTAATTAAAAATATGTATAGTATAAGTCATTCTTCTTTATCCTTATGCTAAGGAAGACTAGTGCTGTAAGAGTAAATACTCTGAAGTTGTTCACCATACCATTTAGAAGTCTTAGTTTTAAATTTTCAGGTAGCTGAATAATATTTCAGGTGAGAGTGGAGGCAGAGTGCAAGTTACGTAGAGAAGGAACTAGGTAACTTTGTGGGGGGAGAAAAGGAACAGGTGAACTTCTGGAGAAAATTAAATTTGAATGTGATTCCCAATGTCTTCAAAAGGTGGTGAAAGGATCGAGCTGTGCTTACTTGCATCACATACTTCTATGATTGTCTTTTGCCCTGTAGGAGTCAAGAAAGAATTATCCTTTGAGATGTGATACAATAAATCGTTCCTCAATAATTATTTCACCCTACCTTTGTCTGAAAACAGGGAACTGAAGGTCTGCCCATGGCCACAGGGGACTAGACTTGATGATTTGGGTGGTTTGTGACATCCCCATTTGCTGGCATTAACCTGTCAAACTCCACTTTCTATTGCCTTGGCTGCAGCGATAAAGTCATAGCTCTGAAACAGAGTTTTCAACAGTAGCTATGAACCTCTTGGGAGGCAGCTTCGGTGTCCAGGTTTCAAAAACTGAAACTTAAGTTCCTTAAGCCTTGGCTAGGTTTTTGAAGTCCTTCTGTTTCAAGTCTGTGATTGCCTTGAAGGCTGTTATCACTGCATGGGGTTAGCTAAGCACACATGAAATGCCTTGGGCAGTTTTCAATAAATGACATGATTCAAAGAAGTCAGGTTTGGTTTGATTCATTTCCTCCCGAGCTATTCAGTTTTGTGTTCCTGAAAGCTTTTTCCTTTCTCGTGCAAATGAATAACCCAAACTTCAGTGCATAATACCTTTTCTGCTTTATAACTTTTTCTTCCTCCATATCTCTGTCTCTGTCGTGAGAAATGTTCTGTTCCCTTCCCTAGCATTGACAATGAGGGTTGACACTATTTGTAGGTGCCTTTCTGCTTCCTGAACTGCTCACCTTTTTCTCTTATTTTCCAAAGACTTGTATATCATTACATTTTTTTCTTGTATCTCCTTTGCTTAGTTAAGATCTCAGATACACTGAACTTCTAAATCTGTGTGTCTTATCATTTGATTTTCCTTGTACCCAAGGCAACTCTCTTCTTCTAGGATTAAATAATTTATCTCCCTTATGAGAGCAAAAAACACTTTATGAAAGGGAGCAGCCAAGACAGTGATTTCTTAATAAGAGCACACCCTCAATTGTTGGCTCAATTTTCTTCTCATATTCATTTTTAATATCCCCTAATATTCTCTTGAATATGAGTGAGAATGGAGGAATCTGGCCTTATTTTTTTTTCAACATGGGATCTGTGCCTACAGTCAGATGCTCATCAGAACTATAGGGACTATAGCACAAGGGGTGAAGTAAGGTGGGTTTTGACCAGACCTTAGAACATCAGTACATGGTACTAGGGTGTTATGGAAAAGGTGTTACTCTAATAACTTAACTTCAAAAGAACACTATTTTTGTAATTCTTGAGGTTAGAATTTAAAAAAAAAAGGCAAGTGTGATGAGGAGGAAGTAAAGGTCCTGACACCTCTGTTGTACCATTTGTTTTGTATACTTTCATTTACAGAAGGGTATCAAGAGCAGAGGCAGGTGGGGTAGTGAAGCATGGAAGGAATGAAAAAGACAAAATTGCTGGTGCTACAATAGTGCTTTCAATACAAGGGTTAAAAAAAAAAGACTAATATAGAATTGCTGTTCCTATGTTTTGGGACTTTTGAGAACATCCCTGAAATGCCAGACCTGAGACTGACATTTGTTTTTGGATAGTGCAAAGTTCTCCATAGGGGGTTACTATGACTGGTGTTGTAAGGAGCTGAGCCACAAAATTGCGTGGTTCCTTTCCCCATCTCCTTTGTGTTGCCCAAAAGGATTTGGACACATGCTGTAGGCTTTGCTGTTACTAAGAGATAAAACCACATGGTGTGTGTTTTATATATATATAAAATGAAAAAAAAATTGATTTATTTTGGGGTGAATTGCTCTCTGGTCGTTCGGATTTCCTTTCTGTTTAGCAACAAGCATATCCTATCATGAAGCGAGTCAGACACCTAGTGTCTAGTTCAAATTAATTCACTGAGTCTATAATTCATACACTAAATCTGAATGTTGCTAGAATATACTGATTTACAATAAAAAATGTGTGATTGTTAGTGTTTTGAGTAATATTTACTGTAATTGTGAGGAATAAGTATTGCATCTTACAAAGTGTGATATTTTGCTTTTTAGAAGTAATGGATAATTGGAGGTTTGAGGGTTTTGCTTGATTTCCTGTTGCCTAGGGAGCACTCAGTATGTTATGCTTCTACCTGTCACATTCCTTAACAAGTGGTCTTTCTAGAATTTTTTAATGAATCTAGGTAGCTGTATGCTTTCTCAAATACAGAATCTTACATAAAATAAGAATTATAATGAGGAAGCATCTATTATAAATGAGAATATAGAAATAGTATTATTCCTGATGTTCTGCTTTGCTTGTGAGGAGTTCATTTACTGAACTCAAAGAAGAATCTTGTGTACAATCTCAAAAAACTTGTATCAGGTTCTTGTGTGGCTGTATTGTGTTACTACTTCTCATGAAAGAAAGAGGCTTCAGGTAAAAATTCACTTTATCCTGATTCGTTGGAGGGGTTTTTTTTTATAGCAGCCAAGCTTCTAGATTCTTGAGATGCATGTACAGGTATCCTAACAAACCAGTTCCTGCCCAGAACTGTTAAAATGTCAGACTGGTAGAAAACTTGCAATTCACGAAACCCCTCTTGTTTGTCCTTGAAGCTCTTGCCAGGTTTGCACGTGTGAATAAACATGGATCTGGATGACTGATTTGATGCTTCTATCTTGAAATTCCTATGAAATACAAACAAGTAGACCTTTTCCACATTAAATTTTGTTAAGTCTCAGCTTCATTGTTAGTGTGATTTGAGATGTGACAGCTTAGTCTTGGTGAGCCTGCCCCACATCTATGCTCTGTCTGTAAATAACTGAATTGCTCGAGACCTGTTAAATCACTAGAGGTGGGGTTGGATTATATGTGCATTAGTCTGACACAAGCGTGGGTTTGAACTTTCAGAGGTATGTCCAAACTCCAGAGCATTTGACTGTACACATCAATATCTTGAATGGTATTTAAATTTCCAAATCTACATTTTAAATTTTTTTGGCTGCACTTATAATAACGCATCGAGTTTAAACTTGATTTTATTGAAGTAGCTCATTACTGGAAAAAAAACCCCACAACGTGCTTGAAGTCTGTCAAACAGTGTAGAGGAAATACAAGAGCAGCAGTTGCCTTGTAACTAAGATGCATTTTGGTCTTGGACTTTGCCACTGGCCTCCTTAAGGTTACGGGGGTTTTTTTGGGTCATTTCTTCATCCCTAAGTAAGGGTGTTTACAGGTATATGGAGAAAACTTGTAACATGCCTTAAAGTTCAAAAATCCCCTTGTTCAATGGTTCAGGAATGACTGGAAAGAGGAACTGTCTTCCTTACTGGGGCAAGATTTTTTGTTTTTATTGTTGGCTTTCTAGCCTTTACTTTAGGGTCCAAGCAAGGTTTTATTGGTGGAAATGTCACATTGCTGTAGCTACATCCAGATTTTGTTACGTTAGCAACTGCAAAGGGACTTTATGCCTAACAAAGTGAAAGCCTTCCAGTGCATTAGGGAAGCAGCCTGTTATCTGTGTAAGTATCTGATACCAAAGTAATTTCATCTGTATGTAGAGGGAGAGCCAGGGACCCTGGGCTGCCTTTCTTGTGGTGCTGAAAAATGCTTATCAGACAAATATCGCTGGTGTAAAAGAGGTTGTTCTGTGCATACATTTAGCTTTCTGATGTCAGTAGGTCTCTAAGTAGTGGTGCCCTCCTGAAAAAAAAAAGTATTTAATTAGAACAAAATAATAAAATGGAATAGTTATGTTCTTATTGCTAATTCCGTAATGTAAAGTACCTAGAGTTAAATATCAACACTATTAACAAACTGCTAATCCGTTTTGCTGGATGGATTTAGCACATTAAAATTAAAAATTAAGTACAATTTGAAGAGTGTATATGTTACTTGGGGGACAAAATAAGTGGCAGTAATAGGCTCCTAAGCCAAAGTAGGTGTTTTAAAGACTCTGGAATATAAACTGTTTCTTTGCACTGTAATGACAGAGCGTGTTCTGGATTAATTTTATGTGTGTGTGTAAATATATGTTGGCAAGATATCTGTATAGAAAAGTTAGATTGGTTCAAATTATCTTTAGACTTCTTAGTTGTGTGAATACATTGTCTAAAAACTAAACAGCTTTGAGACTTTTGGACAGGAGCTCATTAAGTCTGCCTCTCTCTATTAATTGAATTTCCCAAATTATTTTCCTGTTTCACTCGGTAAAGTTTGGTGACGGAGTGTGCTGCCTGGTGACTTCATTGTTTTGTTTTTCTTCCCCAGAGAGAATGATTGTCACTGTGTCTCATTTTAGGCTAAGACTTTATTGAATCCTGCAAGTAATGTTAAAAAGGGAACAATCTGCAGTAAATTCTAAAGGGAATTTTAAATTGTTATGGGACAGTTAATTCAAACGTAGAAATTGTTATTTCCTCCCAACAAGACTAAATAAAAAAATGAAAGGTATAAAACTATATTTTCAGGATAGATTACCCAATATTGCTGGGAAAGCTGTTTGCAAAACATACTCAAGTGTGTTAATTCATCAGCAGAATGTAGCTAAAATTGCCTCATTTTCTATCAGCTCAAAAATGACAGAGATTATATAGCAAAATGATAAAATTCCAGTTGCGCCTGCACTGATTTAGCCGACAGTCCTGAGGTGTTCCTGCGTTGCTTACAGACATGGCATTTTCTTCCCTGCCCTTTGTAGCATATGAATAATTGTTTTTGCCAAAATTTCAATGAATAACTCTTCAATTAATATAAAAGACACCATCAAAAGGCGTGCTAAAGTGTAAACACTTTCTGCTATTTAAAAATTTTCATTACAGCATAATGTCTTTATGGTCTCTTTCTATCAGATAAGACAGGAATTGTTATTTTCTTGTGTATAAATCCAATTCCTTATGTATGCGTTGAAGGTGTGTTCAGTATGGTTTTCTGCTGCTTGCTTGCAGAATAATACCAATGTTATTGAAATCACAGATGTTCAGATGTGCCTTGTTTGTTTCTAGAGACCCAATGTTTTGCCATGAAGCAAGGAAATCACTTTTTTTTCATGGCAACCAATTATTTAGATGGCCTTTCTACGTTGGCATGTGCTAGTTAGACTTGGAGAGTAAAGTAGATCAATGTGATGGGTAGATTTGTCTGCGCGAAAGAAGGAAACGCCCTTTGAGCTGTACTTTTCCGAAACTATTGCTGTTTTACTGAGTAAGGAAGGATAAACATTGCAATGACTGCTGGAGCCCTGCTGCGTAGCTGGGTGTTCAGGCAAACCCTGATTTAGATGGCCAACCAGGCTTTGTGTTGACTGCTATGAAAAAACCCTGGAAAAACTCTCACATAACCGTTGCTACACATGAAATCTCACCTATTGTGTGGGAACCTCTTCACACCGAACTAACAGACTTCATAAAGTCTGATGAGGTTCACCCTGGGTTCCACAGTTTTTTTAGTAAGCGTGCAGGCTAACTATCTCTGTGCCTCCCTTACCTGTTTCCATTCAGCTTTCTGCCTCTCTTGAAGCTCTTAACAAGAGCCCTGGGAAGGATACAACTAGGCAAAGACATTTTGGGTCAGCT
>VZTO01016217.1:25998-45862 GCA_013400615.1 Syrrhaptes paradoxus | reverse complement strand
CTATCATTCTATGATTCTATGTAAAGAGACTGATGACAACACCTGAATAATGACTGCATGGTAGAGAAAGTTTGGATCTGTCAGATGAAAGCCAGGATAAGGAATAAGTCTTCTGCAGACAACATGAAAAGTTTCATGACACCGATTTTTTGTGTCGTTTTCCTAGCAAAAACTATAGAGAATAGTACTAGAATAAGATCAACTGGTTTCCAAAAGATTTTTAATTTTCCGAATGTTACATAGGTGAAAAGATGCTCTATCTCTCTCTGTCTTAAGCACAGCAGATAGACTAGCTTTTACATGAGAATGGGAATAATTCATTTCTCTCATTCTAACAACAACTAGTTTTGGGTAGCTTCTACAATGCAGAAGCTAAAATAAAGGGATTGAGAGAGCAGCAGCCTTTTTTCCCCTCTGCACTTTCAGCCAGCTCCTCATTCCCAAGGCAGTAAGAAGCAAGGTCCCAAAGAGCAGGGAAAGCCTCAAAGCCCTGGCAGAGTGTCAAGACTTGGTGAGTGTCCCAGGATGGATACAAGCAGTGACTGGGATGTTCTTCACATGCAAACACTGGCCCTACTCCCTGCAGCATCCTGCCCCCACATTCTTGTGCTCCACTAAGTGCAAATCCTCCAATGTGTTTTGGATGAGGATTTGCAGTGTACTATTTGTCATCCTGCAGAGCAGCCAGGTCCTAAATCATTCACATTTCAGAGCTAAATTTAAGATCCATTGCTTCTTACAGCCTGAGTTTCAGAAGCAATTCTGCAGCTATAAAAATATTAATAAAAATGAAACAGCAGAGGTAGCTTTATAGGAAACATCACATTGGGTAGGGGAAATACATAATCCTGCACTGCCGCTGCACAGTAAATAAGAGAGGAAGAAGAAAAGCAGAGATATGTGGAATACTGAGGTTGTATTCTCCATCTGCTCAGAGGAAAGAAAATAATCTGACTGCTTTCAAAACCCCAGCTCCAAGTCTTCTATTTTTAAACTTTCTACTAATGTTCTCTGTGTCTTCTAATTAAAACATAGTTGTAAGCAAAATCCTTAAAAAATTATTTCATAATCACTGGTGTTCTTGCAGTAATTCCTACAAACAGCCAGGATTTTAGATCTAGTCTCATGCCAAAAACTGTGCTTTACAAATAAGATACAATTTTCACAGTTAATAGTCATGGTTTAATTAATTAACGCAGCACATTTATCCAGGTGCCATTACTGTTTGAACATCAGTTCAAGCCAATAACAGAAAAGTAAAGTTATTTGCAAAATAGATTACATTTCTTCTTTCTTAGCACAAATGACACATTTGATCCTGGCGCTTTCCAAACAACTGTTTCAGAGCCAAGATTTCACTCATCCTTCATCCAGCCCTAAAAAATATTACTGTTCTGGACATAGCCTTTATCGAGGCAAATGGCTCCAGCAACAAAGTTTGAATACAAACATTTGTGCTTCCCTAATATTTTCATTACACACAACATGTGTTAAAAAAACACAACAAAGCCTGTGGGGGGAAAAAAAAAAAACACCACAAAACAAGTAGGGAGCTAGAACAATAAAATAAGCATAATTAGAAAGAGAACTGAAACTACTGAGAGATTAACAAAAAGAAGAAACATCTCCCAAAAAAGGAAGGGCAGTGAAAAAAAGGAAGAGACACTTTAATCTCTAAGCAAAAACATTTAAAAATACAAGTTAGAAAGAGGATAACAGGAATTAAATGGTACCTTAGGAAAAGAGTAATTGAGTGACTTTAAACCATAGTTTATAACCTCCCACCCTCCACATGCTCCCAGAGCCAAATAGGTCCTTCATATGGCGTCCTGGGTAGTCTAGGCACAGCCTGGCATCTCTGTCATTCTGCATGCTGCTGCTTCACCTTCAGCACCCTTTCTGCCTTACTATGCGGCTTTCTCAAGGAGCCCTGGAAAACAGGCTTACAGCTATCACACACCACTCACACAATGCCAGAATAATTGTCCAAACAAGTATGGGACTTCTACAGTACTGTGCTGCTCTCTCTTCTTCATGTGGCTTAGAAGGTCTGAAGCCATAGTGAGGTTAAACAAACAAACAAACAAAATCTATTTCTGCAGTTCATTTAACAATATTTTATGAGGATCAGTGGTTGTTTTGCTGTTATTCATCACAATTTGAAGTTTCTTCTTTCCCAAGTTAACAGCAAAGGATTGCACAAAGCATCCTCCTCTCTGCAGAGGGCCATCACGGTCCACTGCTTGCAAAAGGAAGAGAGTTTAAGAGCTATCTCATCTGTTGGAATACATACTTCTTGGGCAATAATGCCTCCCTGACAGCCTTATTCTTGTCTCTGCAGTTTGTAATAGCAGCCATTGAAGAGTCACTACTGAGTGGAAAAGGCTCCCTGAATTAGTAGCTCTTATTGTATCACTAGGTCTTTGGTAGCTGACTCTGCTTTCTGAATGTGAATAATTCCCAGTGATTTTACTGTATATAGCTGGTGGATGTATGGCAACCAGCCTTAAGGGTTCTGTCTCTCACAGACCCCAGTGCTGGGCCCAGGCTTGTGTGTCTCAATACTAATATCAGTCATTGAGGTTATCAAAGCTGTCTATGTACCAGTCCTGAAACCCTTATCAAATATCCTAAACTGAGTACAGCATGTAGGACTAGGTGGAAAGCATTGATGTTTGAATGCCATTTTTCATTTCTTTGAATGAGCATGAGTGTGTGATGGCTACATGGTCATGGGAGTGAAGTTAAAGTACACTGCTTTTGCCCTACTTAAATCCATCATTAAGGGCTTATCTAGTACATAAAGTGTTCTGGAGATATTTTACACAGATGAAAACTTTGAATACACGAACATATGTTTATGCTCCAAAGATGGAAACAAGTGAGCATCTCCATATGCATTTGGTTTAAACACAAAAATTTCAGTGGACTCAAAGCATTCTATCACGTGCCAGAAAACAAATGGACTCATTTATTGTATTTAGCCGTGCCTGATTCACACAAATTCAACACAACCTAAAGCAAAGTTTTTTGGTTGTGTTGGGTTTTTTTTTCACAGAAAGGAGAATTAAGCAATTTCCTGAACTTCTGAACATGAATGAACCTTGAATATGATCCATGAATTACACCACATTACCAAAGGCCAGGCAGCTCTAGTAAACACTTCCTGCTCAGGCCATCACAACTTGTACTGAAAATTGTACTAAATTGTACTGAAATCAACATAAAAAGGAAAAAAAAAATCTACCAATTTTTTAAATCCTCTCTATAAAGATTTTGCTTTATCCCAGATAGATACATGGTGAGTCTTAGAGAATTACTGCTCCTGATAAACAAATAATGAATGATGAAATGAGTATATGGCATATGGTACAGAGGAATATGGCAAGAAGAACTTCAGCCTCTTTTGCACAATGCATATGGTGAAAAAATACATAGATGCAAATATCTTTCAGTGCCAACTGCCAACATTAAAGAGGTAACATTTGTTTTCAATAGGGCAAATTTCTGACCTATTAATGACATACTACATAAACCTACAAACACAGAAGGGCTTGCATGACAAGATCAGTGTGCTTCTCCTTTGCCGAGGTACAGAAGCTGCAGGGTTTCTGCTCAAACTTCCTCAATGTATTTCCAACTCAGGCACAGTCTGTGTCCCCAGTTACCTGCAGGACTGTCACTCCCCTAGCCACTTATTCCCCACCTTACATTTTGATTTTTGGCGATTTGGGACTTCTTTGTTCATTCTCCATAAGTGTAGTGGCTTGCATTTGCCTTTGAAGAGTTTCATTATCTGAATTTCTTACTGTTTCTCAAATTTATCCGGGTCACTTTGCATTGTAAACCTGTTCTCTGGGAATTTACTTCTTGAGTGCCTTTTTTTCACGAGGTGCATGTCTGTGTTATAGTAAAGGAACTACCTTAATTTTTATGGAAATTTGTGACAAATAATCTTTCCATATTAAAACTACATAAATTCTCACTTCTCCTGCATCCATTCTGCTTGTGTCCCTGTTATTCTTTTTGGTGTTGCTTGATAAGCATGAGAAGGCAGACTTCATAGGTTCAAAGAGTCATTTCTGAGAAACACCAACTGCAGGCAGCATTTTAAGTATTTCAGATTTTTCAGGTTACGCTAACTGACTTGAAATTCCTTTAAGTCCTCTTTTCTTGTCATTTTATTCTACAACCCTCAAGAAACTCCATCGAGTATTTTACCTGTGAGTTCCTTAAGCATGCTGAATGTTTAGTTTGGTTTGGGGATTTTTTTTAAGATCAAAATTGACTTGTAAGGTCCAGTTTATCACAGGTGCATCAACTGCAGTAGTTACTCAGTTCATACCAGTTGGCTATGTAGTATGTTACTTCTAACAAAAATTGGTTCATTTACAATTTTATCCTCTATTAAAAATAGTTCAAATCTAGATTAAATTCAGATGTTTCTCTGGACTTATACAGGATTTTCATTGGGCTAAGAGAGAATGCTCTTCTCCATTCCTCATTTCTGTAGAATTTCCCAGAACCTGCACCAGGAAAAATTCTCTCAGAGATTATGAAAAGAGAATAATCAAATGGGCTGCCAGGAAAAACGCAAATATGAACACTGAGGTTTTCATTGCAGTTGACTAGGAAATTGAATTATAATGACAGGCTGAGATGGTCACCTTTGAGCAGTGTGCTTTCTAGCAGGATTCTTCCTGAACATAAAGAACCAGGACACAAGCATGATACCAATCTGAGTGCAAGTGGTTGGCTCAGAGAATATTATTTTTAATACCTGAGCACTAGGAAGCATTTGTGGTTAGTTTCAAAGGATGAAGCCAGTGAAACAGAGAATCCAAATAACCTTCCAGAGGCTGTCATGACTAGTGAGATGAAAATCAAACTAGAACATCTCGGAATAAAGTGTTAATAGCTTCTCATATATTCACCACAATAGATTCAGACAGAAGGAAATCATAGAAATAATAATGCAACCAAGGACAAATTAAGGTGAAAAATTGCAAGAAAGATTCTGTAGGCAAAATAGAGATGGTGTTAACTGCAGTAGGGAACTCTTCATACAGTTAAACTGAAAAATCTGAACTGTTTATATACAAAGAACTTCTGAATAAAATAGATAATTAAATGAAAATAAGCTAATGTAGTTCACAATAAATTCCAAGGCAGAGAAAAATAAGTCTGCAATTAAGATTTTGAACTTGTCTTTTAAAAAATCAGGAAATAAGTTACGGAGTTGCCTGAATGAAGATGTTGGAGATTTTCAATTTAGAGAAGATACAGAACTGTATTAACTTTAAAGCACAATGTTACACTGCTGAGCGTGAGGTGGAGATTAAGGATGATCTAAATCCACAGTTTCTTATAAGGCTGCTGACACACATGAGACATACAACAGCTGTGGCTCTTGTGTTTCAGTGTGAGTCCTAGTGTGCCACAGGGTAATGTGCTACTTTTGTGACCTGTGACTTGCAGAGCACATGTGGACCTCTCTTCATGATTGACTGTGCCTAGAGCAACCCAGATACAGTGTCCCACATTATTCCACTTCATCTTCCTAAAATTTTGATCAGAATTTACCCTGAGTAACACAGCATCCTCACACAAACATTTTGTTAAAAATAATATATTTCCATGGAACATTTCCATTTCAGTCAGCCTGTGGTTTTTGATGAAAAAATGTCTTGCGGAAAGCTCTCCAAACAGACCAAGTCTCCTCCAAACAAACTACAGATTCTCTGCTTATCAAAAGTAAATCTTTGAACTTACCAAGTCGCATTGATCATCAAACACAAAGTAAATTGCTTAACACTGGCATTGCTTTCTTCAGTAGAAGATTAGCCCTGCCAGGCCTTAGCAATTTTTTTACTCACATTTTATCACATTTTTCAAATGTAGGTTTAAGTACACTCAACACAAAACAAACAAACAACAGTTCAAAGAAAGTAGCAAATTAATTTGCAAAAATGTCATGCTTTTCACTATCTGTGCTCTCTTTCTCTTTCTTTTTTCTCTAGTTCAGCTACCATCTCAGGGTGCTAAGAAGTTTAAGTCCCTGCCTTTAAATTCCATAAGGACTGGTGCAGTTATTCTCCCACCAGCTCCAACCTCCAGATCCCAGAAAAGGGGACATTCTCAGAGTAATTTGCTATATTCTTTCTTACCCGGTCTATCAAAAGAGCCTCTGAAACCAAGCCTTGTCCTACCTGCTATCCCAAGCCAGAAGAAATCTAACCCTGCAGAAGAGCTTGAGACATCTCTCACCAAACCAGATGCTGATAATTAACTCATTATACTGGCTTCAATCTGTTTAAGTATATCTAAGAGCTTGCTACAAGATAACCATACAGTAAAATCTCATAAATTTGCACTGCTGATGCTCTTGTGAACTGAAGTGTAAATGAACAAAAAACAAGAAAGGGTAGCACATCACGAAAGCTGCACTCTATAAAGGCATTTTCATTATAGTTTTAATTTATGATGAAATTATTATATCAATACTTAATGTGCTGTAACTCTATTTTGTGAATGGATCCTCATAACATGCAACCTTGTTGCAGCAATGTACTGTTAAGTTTTTCACAGAAAACAGGTTCAAAGAGTAAGATTTTCTGCGTGATTTCAAAGTCAGAACAAGGGAAACAAATTGACAGGGATCCTCTGTAATTTGTAAATGCAAAGGTGCTGATTCTGAGGCTGTATGCCATCAAAAATATCTTTTTAAAATTAAAAAGTTAAGCTCAAAAATAAAAGGCAGTTTTAGCAAATGAGGGGGTTTGGCTCTTTGTTTTTCACATATTTTCTATATTGTAAGTTTGCGGGTTTTGTGACTTCAACAAGCTAAGAAGTGCAATGAAACTATCACTGTGGGACAGACAGGGCTATAGCACACACTGTTCAAAACTGCTCATTGCACTTACAGATTCACATCTATTTCACTTCATTCTTCATATTCCTTGGTGACAAAAATGCAATCATGCACTGTTATTTTCATAAAACAAGGACTGCATAGTCCTGAGTTATTAGGCATTATATCATCTCTTTGATCACGGAACTGAAGAAGGAAATCTAACTAGACGGCTATTAAGTCAAGAGCCTTGGCAAGTGCTATAAGCCTTTGACTAAACATTTCACAAGATTGTCCTATCCTAGAGGCTGACAAAGACACCAGCCTCTGCTTGCTTCAGGATTGTTATCTAAATCTTGCTGCTGTTACTCTGGAGGCTTCCCCACTTCTGATTACGGAGGGACTGTGGGCATTACTGCGGGTGGGGGGCGGGGGAGGAGGATAGTCCCTTTTTGTCACCCCTTCCATATCACCATTGCTTGTAAGCCTGTCCTACATTAGCTCTACATCAGCAGCTCATTCAACCAGGACATGGCATTTGTGATTAGCTGTACAAACATTTCTTTTTCTGTGCACTAAAAGGCAAACTTGACATAAAAGAGAAGATAATCATGTCCCAGTAGATGCAGTTTCCAATTTTCTTCCAGTAATGACTGTAAATAGAAGGATGGCTGTCACAGTCCCAGAAAGAAAAAAGCAGAGCACAACAGCAGCTACTCTGATGCAACACAGGGAAGAGGGAACTTTTGCACACAAATAAGAGGATGTTTTATTTTTAAATATCTAATCTAAATGTCAGGGTATAAAGCTCAAATTCAACAAGTGATGTAAACCTCTGGCTTCTCGCTGAAACCCGTGAGAGTAAAAAGCTCATGTGTTTGAGCCTGACAGGCAACCCAGTCCCTCAGGCTAGACGGAAAAAATACTGCATGACAGAAGCATGCTCTGTTAAAGGAAAAGTAACTTCTGGCATGCTCTGTCTTTGCACCTGATCAGTCCTGCTCAGTCCAGCCTCGCTGAACAGTACAGAGTCCCTCCTACAATGTAGCAGACTTCATGGGGCTCTGTGGGGCCACTGCCCAAGCTGCTGTTCTCTCCAGAGCCCCTAAATTCCTCGGCCCTGGAACTCCATCAGTTATGATCCCCAGATTCCCTAGTCTGACTCCAGCCCTTTTGTATCTCTCCCTGTGGCCTCATAGAAGAGGCAAGTGGTGCCTAAGTCAGTTCCTAGAAACATTCAAGCTTCATTGCCAACCTTAAGCCACTATCAAACAGTACAAAGCAGATGGTTCTGGTGCAGACTGCACAGAGGAGAAAGGAAAAACTAATTCATACAGCTCTGGCTGGCAGCAAATAACCTCTAATGTTAACCCTAAGTGTCAGTGCAGACATTGAGAGAATTGGGTTTGTCTTTACAGAGTGGGTGCCCAAAGCAACCACCCTGGCAGAGATTAATTATCTTTAGTTTAACACACTGCTTGGGAATGGGTAGTGTGTGGAAGGAAGAGAAGACCAAATGGCACAGCAAGGAAATCCCGTGAGCTCAAATCTTTGTAACCCTGTTGCCACTTCAGCCCTTTTGAGTGGGTAAGAAAACCCAGCTTTTTGCTGGGATGCCTCAAAAGAAGCAGGTCATGTGCTGCAGCTCCATTTTTTCCTGAGTAGAAATAGATTCTCATTGCTATTACTGGCTTTGAGAGAGGGAGTTGATCTCTCTCATCTCTTGTGTTACCCTGCCTGTCCAGGGATCAGGTGAGTCCTGGGCTGCATTATGGCAATCATCATAAGAGCTGTGGTGCTGCCCATTTGTTTGCCTTCTGTGGTTCCATGCTGGAGACAAAGATACAGGAGCCTGAACAAATTTCAGGTGTTTCCAACATTACATCAAGAGAGAAGGGGGGAGACATTCCCCCACACCTTAGGCTAGACACTTCCATTCCCAGAAAGGAAGTAAGCAGCTTTCTCATTTTCCTATTCAGCAGTGTTTTGTTCATGAAGTATATGTGGACAAAGATGAATAATGAACAATTTTTGATAACAGATAACAATGTCTTTCAAATTAAATTCCTTCAAAAATTCAGAATTTCACGTGCAGTCACTTGAAGCTAGAAACACAAATCACCACTGTCTTCCCTCTACACAATCAGTGTGCATGATGGGAGACACCTGCTAGGTGATTTTTTCCTGTAATTTCCCCTTTTTTTCTTCATCTGTTTCTAGGAAGGAATGATTTTTTCCCTGGGCCTCCAGCCCAGGAAACAGACTTTTTCAGGAAAGGAATTAAAATCTAATTACCTGTTCAAAGGTAAGCACAGAGTAAGTCAGTACTTATCTGAACAGACAGTCTTAAATGCATGGTAATCTGAACTACAATCCAATTCACTTTTCTAATGTGTTTCTTCTGTAGATTGTCAATACAGAAGTAGTTCACAATTTGCCAAATACAGATATTTTTAAAATTAATGCTCATAGGAAGCATTAAAAATTATTCTCAGAAATGTTCCCACCAGGAACAACTATTCTTACCTTTTTGGTTTGATAGACAAATTCTATAGTAAATAAACAAGTCAAGTTAAGTTGAAATCTTTCACCTTCAGAGGAGACAGACTGTTGACTGCAGTGTACTGCATGAAAGATAACAAATGAACCAATGCCTGCTTCAGCTACACTGACCTCATGCTCAGACGTTTCCTGGAAGGTAATGGCAGGAGAGACAACAAAAGACTAACACAGTTGACTAGTGATTGCCAAGAAATGTCTGGTCAGTACGTCATGACAGAGGTTTTTTTCATCTGCCTAGTGATTAAAAATCTCTGGCGCATTCTTCTGTGGCACTAGTTGAGTGTTAACTCATAGAGTGTTGCAGCACTTGGGTGTCTGGGGAGTCTGGCTTGGCACAGAGAGCTAAGAAAATATATATACATACAGGATATATTTTCTGACCAAAACACAATATGCTTCCTCACTGGAACACACTCTACACTCCATATATCAATCTTACAAACAATTTGAAAATGCTTTTTAGAATGATACAGCCTTTATTCCAGAGGACACTTACTTACACATTGATTCTGAATGGAGTGTTCCACTATTCCAGTAAACTGTGCAGGAGGTTAGCATTAGTCCATTATTCAAAAAAGAGAAAAATGTTAACATGTCAACTGAAGGATCATCCAGTAAAATGGGGACCCTTCAAAGGTTATTCTGTTGATGACCACAGTGTCTGATGAGCAGGTTAATTTCCTTGCATAAGTACCTAAAGAGGAAGCTATATCCTCTAAAATTCAGTCCTAATAAAGCATTTTAAGTACCCCTACCACTGCCAAAGGTAGAGATCCGTGTCCCTTCACCCCAAATATACTGCATTCTTTTACCATCACCATAGAGAAATCTGCACAATCCTTATATTTTTCCACTGCAAAACACTGGAAGCATCATAGTTACCCCTTCAGGACATAAAAGCATAGCAACTTTTCAAACAATTCTAACAGGGTTGTAAGAGCTCAATTGATCATGTTGTCATCATAAAATCACAGCATAGAGTCATAAAATGGTTGGATTAGAAGGGACCTTAGAGATTATCTAATTCCAACCCCCCTGCCATGGGTGGGGACACCTTCCACTAGACCAGGTTGCTCGAAGCCTCATCCAGCCTGGCCTTGAGCACCTCCAGAGTCGGGGCATCCACAGCTTCCCTGGGTAGCCTGTTTCAATGTCTCACCACCCTCATAGGAAAACAATTCTTCCTCATATCTAATATAAATTTACCCTCTTTCAGCTTATAACCATTACCCCTCGGTCCTCTCACCACACTCCCTGATAAAGAGTGCCTCCCCATCCCTCCTGTGGGCCCCCTTAAAGTACTGGCATGCTGCTATTAGGTCTCCTCAGAGCCTTCTTCCCCCAGGCTGAAAACCCCAACTCTTTCAGCCTGTCCTCATACAGGAGGTGCTCTAGCCCTCTAATCATCTTTGTGGCTCTCCTCTGGACTCGGTCTAACCCATCCATGTGTTTCCTGTGCTTAGGACCCCAGAGCCAGACGCAGTACTCCAGGTGGGCTCTCACGAGAGTGGAGTAGAGGGGGAGAATCATCTCACTCAACCTGCTGGCCACGCTTCTTTTGATGCAGCCCAGGGTACAGGCTTTCTGGGCGGCAAGTGCATATTGCTGGGTCATGTCAAGATTTTCATCAACCAACACCCCCAAGTCCTTCTCCTCAGGGCTGCTCTCAAGCCATTCTCCACACAGCCTGTACTTGTGCTTGGGATTGCCTCGACCCATGTGCAGGACCTCGGCTTTGTTGAACTTCATGAGGTTCACATGTGCCCACCTCCCAAGTCTGTCCAGGTCCCTCCGGGTGTGTCAACCACATCACACAGCTTGGTGTCACCAGCAAACTTGCTGAGGGTGCACTCAATCCCATTGTTATGTCACCAAGAAAGATGTTAAAAACAAATAACTCATGCGCCATCAGACCCATTGATCTGTATCTGCTTTATAATAATGACTTAGAAGGAGACAGAAGTATTGAAAGTATGCATTATTTTCTGTTGCATTATGAAAGTGGAATTTTTCTCTCATTATTTTCAAAGGATTTTCCTATGTTCCTTAATTTCCTTAGAAAGCAAAGATTTTCCTGTACTGTCCCTGTTTGTGGGAAAGCTCAGCGTTACCACAGAAGCAGTTTAGACTAGAGGTTCTCAGGTGTTCGGCATCAAAACCGCATCTAACCAAAGGCAGTGAGTAGTATTTGATGTGAACCAGTTGGCACAGAGGCAAGAAATAAACTCCAGGCCCATCAGAATCCTGAAGTTCAAGTGTTCCCTCCCTGCCAGCCAACACTGTCAAGGGCCTGCCTTCTGCAGCTGCTAGTGAGCCTAGTAAGGTCTGCAGACACCTTCATGGTACAGCTTCCTGCAGTAACTTTCCATTCCCCATCTCACTGTTTGTGGTGCTCTAGGTACTTGGCATGGTGTGACCTTCTGCTGCTCTGCAAGCACCAGGAAGAACCTGCAGAGTCAAGTGTGTGTTCATACAAGTCCAAGAGGAGTACTTGACTCTATGCACATGTGCCTTCCTGAACCCTTGTGCATGTTTCTGTGCTCAGCATGCGATATCCCACCCTTTGGAAAAAGGATGTGGTGGAGTTCCTTGTATCACACAGGAGAGAATGAAACAGTCTCAACACACCAATGCACTCAGAAAAGGCTTGGTCCAGCCCTTCCCATGTGTGTCTGTAGCCATCATCACCCCTACAGAAGAACCCACAGTCATAGCTTTCCCTATCAAGATCACATTGGGAAGATTAGATTGGCAAGAGGACAAGTGAGGGGAAGGAGCAGGAGAGGTAGAGCAGCACAAACTTCAGCTACAATTTCACCTTGTCAACTGAGCTGAAAGTAGCTTTGCACATACGCTGAAAACTATGAAGGGAGACCTTCCCACAGTGCATTAATAGTTGGCTGCCCTTAAGTGATTGAAAAAAAAATGAGACTGTATCTTTCACACACAGAAGTTGAGGGTAAATATCATCCGAGGAAGGAAAAAATATAAGGTTCAATCAGTAAGGCTATACTAAATATATGGTTGCAAAGACTGCATTTTCAGTTTCTAAAATCTGACAATCCTGTCCTGTTGCTAAAATGACTATTTGTAGTAGACTCTCAGAAATAAGGCAGAGATTTATTACTAAGAACAGATAAACCAAATTGTTAAATTATTATTTTACCCAGAGGGAGGCTCTGCCTGCCATTCTGTCCAACTCCTAGCACCAGACAGATGTACTTTTTCTGATCTGGATCTTCTTAAAGGTTTGTTCACTGTCCAGCTGTTGATCCAAAGAGACATCCTGTGTAGAGAATTAATCAGAAAGTGGTTGGATGCTTTTGAAAAGTGTAATACTTGAAACTCTAAAAATATTTTTGTGCTCTGCCTTCTCCTGTTAGTGTCTAGTGCTTTTTCCGCAGTTCACTATCTTGTGGTCTTACAGAGATTTTCCTCCCATTGTTGATTTGGGCAGTTTTTTCAGTACATCCTAGAAACTACAGACTGAGGCCACTTGAAGTTTGCCATTGTCCCTGTGGTCTTTCTCACTCAGATAAACATTTTTAAAAGATTGATTTTCCTGTCAATAAATCTGCCATCTTATTTTCATTGTGGTTTCCAAGATATATCTTGGGAAAGCTGCTTCTGGTCTGCCATTGCCTAGGTTTCTTCATGAGAAACAAAATCACATCTACTTAAAGGGTTCATGATAATTAATACATATGGCAATTTCCACTCAAAGATGTAGTGACTTGTCAGTGGCATAGGCTATGAGGAGCAATTTGTGTCCTTTCTGTCCTTCTACTTCCTTCTATTCTGTTGAGGTTTTCTTATGCCCAATGAATTCACATCAGGATTTTTTTGTTTTCACTCTTACGTGCCTACTGTACATTTAATCAAATGCCGCATTTACAGGCACTTTAAAAGCACAGCTCATGCTTCTACACTGTTCCTGGTGCAAAGCTTGTCCTACTTAACTTCAGAAATGCAAAAATCAGTGTCAGGACTTTCAGCAATATTACTCCTTTCTTTGGAGCAGACATTGAGAATTCAGACATCACCTTCTTAACCACAGTGATTGTGAAGTCCTAAGTCTCTCGGTTCACAACAGCAAGAAATACATTTACAAACTATTTTTCACAAAGAAAATTTCCTTTGACATCAATACTGTCAGATCTATCAACATGAGTTTTCAATGTTATTTTTGTAAATATAAGATCAGCATATGTCAGACAAGTGTCAGAAACAGACCAGAAAGTTGTGACAGGAACCAGGGTAAGCTCTTTATTTAAATGGAAAAAAGCAAGCACAAGTTTTTGCACGCTTCTGGTGCTCTCTGGTAAGGTGGTAAACAGGAAGATATTCTGCTTTCACAGAGGTTTTAATCTCCTCTCAGCTCTTATGTGAGGATAGCGTCTGGTTACTTTAATTCACAGAGATGTGAACTGGAAAATATTTTTTTATATTCTAATTAAATTACTTAACTAAAAGTAATCACTCCATCACTGAAACCTTCCCAGTAGGCTAGTAAATAGTATTATCCCAATGTCACATATGAAGAAACTAAGGCAGAAAGATTAGACACTAAATTTCCAATAGTGGCTTCTGAAAACCAGGATTGGAGGGCTATCTTCAGTGTTCAGGTGTTAACCCTTCAACACATGGCTTCTATTTTCCCTCCTTACGGGAACTTGCTTGTGAGTGTTCAGTATTTATGACAATCAGGTGGAAAAATGCAGGAAGCAAATTAAGAGCTGAAAAGTAAAGATTATAAATGGCTCTCCTCGGGGCAGAGTGCAGAGAGTCAGAGTCTGACAGCAGATCCTGGCCCCTGTCCTATGCTTATTCTTGGCCAAAAGCCACCTTGTCCAGCTCAGCTGCAAAGTTCCTGCTGAGGAGTGTGTAGAACAGTGCTATCACTGACAGTCTGAAAAGCACCACAACCCATGGCTGTGGACAGTTCACACAGGACCGTGGGGATCTTGGCCAGGAATCACAGCCCCAGAGCAGTAGTAGAGGACTGAGAAAGAGCCTTTATCTTCAGGAAAACTGACAACCTTCTTCACAGCAGTTACTTTGCATGAGTACTCTCTGGGCTAGGAACGACATAGTGCTGCATTAGATAAATTATCTGTCAGCTGAGATTAGCTCTTCCTTTGGCTCTTTGATCCTCCTTGTCCTCTTGTCTCCTCAATCTCCTTAGAAGATAGAAGAGAACAGGCAGAGATTTTGGAGTTACGGTGCCACTCTGCCATCCCAAATGACAGAAAAGAGATTAAACAAGTTCATAGGTAAAGAGCATGTTCTAGCTGCTCTCCTGACATGTTTTGTGAATTCTGACTGAACTCATCTTACCATACCTACAGCAAGTTTTCTGCAAGAGTCACTGATGACTGTTGTCACACAGGAGGCCTGCAGCCATTCTCACAGAGAAAAATTTTGCTCCACATCCTCTAGCTGATACAAATAAAAATGCTCCTACCCTCTAGTACTGCCCATGGAGGGACACAAAATATGACACATTAGGTCAGCACAGCCTTTCTGGAGAAGCATTGCTTGGTAAGCACCTTGGCACATCATTTTCACCCAAACAAGATGGTGGATGACCAGCACATGGGAATGCAGAGATGCATTTACAGGTTAACCATAGGAAAGTGCTGAGGAGGCAGGTCATGTTCTCCATTTCTAACAAATGGAAAACTCTTGCAGTCTAAATTACAAGTTTCTTTGTTCTTTTCTTTGTCTTGCCTTTAAGATTTAAAAGGCCAGTGCTAACAGTGCTTACAACTGTCTTCTGTGAGCTGAACTAAAATCACCAACCCAAACCACAGAGGCCACTGGAAAGCTATAGGATGTGTTCAGTTCTTACTGACACATCCTGTTTCAGCCAGCAGTTTACTCTGAAAAGTTTCATGTATGCAGCCATGGAAAGAAAATCCAGATTAGCATAACTCCCTTGTTTAATGTTCTGAACTCCATAATCCTAGTTTACTAACGCAAATATTAGGCTAAATTCAACAGTTGGGCCAGTTCAAACTAACAAGTATGAATTGTTTCAAATGATGACTTAAAGCTATCCTAATTTAAAAAGTGAATAAAGCCTGTAGACTTTCCTCTGTGCACTGACCTTCACTTGTTTACGGTTTTCTTTGAATATTCCATTACATGAGTAGAAGCTTTACTTATATCCCGGCCTATCTTCTCAACTCTGTCAGAACATGAAGCTATTTCACACATTCGTGTGCATTTCTGCAAGTTTACAATCTGCAAGAGCATGACAAATTCTGCATTCCACACAGCAGAGTTTGGGTTTTTTTCTGTTCGTTGCTATGCATAACCACACTGCATTATTTAACTGTGTAACCACATTATATGGTCAATCAAGTTGATTTTTCTATCCCAAACAATCTTCAAAAAAAAATTTAATTCCTCAGCTGCCTGAAGCTGAGAGATGTCAGAGATCCATGTCAAAGTGTTCTCTAAATAAAGAGACCTTCAAAGAAATGCTGCCACAGGTGTGCACTACTTCCTTTCAAGCACATCTACCAACAACCTGAATCCTAGAGTTAACTTGAGAAACTGGCTCTCAAGCTATTTTTAAGCTATTTTCAAGCTATTTTCGTAACAGAAATAATAGCTCAAGAGAGGACTTTTAGAGAGAAAAACACTCTAGTGACATTTCTGATTCGGCAGCCATCTGGATTTCTTCAAGAGTCTGAAGTCTGCTGGGGAGTATTCCTTTCTTCTGTTTACAGGAGACCCCTGAAAGTAGTCAGCACTGACCCTCCACTGTTGAAATGTTATCCACATGGTAAGATGAACAGTGTTAACTTCTCAGTGCCATCAACATGCAATAATGCATTATTGGAAATTATAACACACCACATTATATAAATTCTCAAACAGCCATGACACAACATGAAATGTTGTAATTACTTCCAGTACATCAGGGTATGGTGTACCACCTCAATGTAATGACAGGTATTTGTTCAGGCATTATTTTTTTGGACTAAAACTGTCAGCCTGTCATTTCTAAACTGATTACCCAATCTTTCTGGGCAGGTCTCCCAGAGTGTGTAGTCTTGTCTGTACAGCGAGTAAAAAAACACTGAATAAGAATAGCTGGTGATGTGGGGTGTTTGGGTGTTTTGTTTTGTTTTTATTGGTAAAGGAGTGTCAGCTGAATGTTGAAATTCTAGGAAAACAAAACCAGCTATCTCAGATCACCAGCTTCTTTCTAATGTGTATGCTGAAAAAAAGTTTCTGTCTCTATAAAAATGGTATGTTACCTTCCGTTATTTCAGTGGCATCCTCAACGGCTTAGTAAGATACATTATTTTTAAATCAGAACTTGCTTCCTGAGGCTTACAGTTGCCACCCCCAACCTCGGCAAAGAGGAAATGGTAGCACCAAGTTTGGCACAACAGAGCAGCATAGCAACAAAATGGAAGGAAAGATGACAATGTGTTGAACTCTGAGTTCCATGTGCCTCTACAGAGGCACTCTGGAAAGCTGTTGCCAAGGGGGAAGGAAGGAGCTGAGGAACAACCACAAGATCCCATGTTCCAAAGGTGAAGCTCACAATGTGGTTGGTGTTAAATCAAGAGCTTTAAGGAGGTATTCACACTAGTTGCGAAAGCAGCTATTGCCAACAGATCCTAAGTGACTTAAATCAAGATAAGATATTCACAAGAGTTAGCAGCATGGTCTCTGACTTGATCCAATTATTTGTCAGGAATATATGCAGGGTTATGCTTCCTACATACAAAGAAACAAACACCAGAATACAGTTCCAGTTTCTGAATTCAAAAATGGGAACCTGCAGAGCCAGAGGAACTTATTTCCTTCTCTTCCCATTGTCATCCTAACAGTGACTCTCCCTTTTCTTATGGATTCCTGGCCACCTTCTGCTGTGAACATACACCGATTTTCACACCACCAGTTCATACTGGCCAGCACCAACACAGCTGGCTCAGGCACCACCTCAGGAATGTGTTCTATATACATTCACACTATTTAGCATCGTACAGCTTGTGCCATATAATGCCAAGACTGTGCTAATAGTTTTGACTTTCTGGGAACACTTATCCAATTTAAATTAAGATCTTACTGGCAAGTACTCTTAACACCCTCTAGCAAGACTTTAAGAAAGTAACCAATAAATATGTTTATGAGAGACTGGAATGTCACTGAGCAGCAAGACACGTGACAGTAAGCTGTACTGGGATTTATAAAAGAGAAACCATTTAGGGTGTGATTTGTGCGGTTGCCCTAAACAGAAAAAAAAAAAAGAAATGCAAATTCAATTATGCAAAATATTCTTTCCCTTTGCAGTCAGCATAACTGGAAATACAGCTTGTGGCAGAAGCCAGCATTGCTTCAGACTGCATTCGTCCTCTCCCAAGCTGTAGGCAAATCTTTTGCTATTCACTCTTGTTCCATTAGACTCTAATTGCACTAAAACCCATCTGTTATACATAAGATGTGACTACTTATTTAACTGTTTGTAATTTATTTACTTATATCAAAGTAGCACCTGGACATTCCAGTGAAGATTTAAATGTCATCATGCTTCTCACTGTGCAAATACATGACAAGAAATAGACACTGTAATCCCAAAACTTAGAACTGAAATAAGCAGGCTACACATAGAGTAGCAAGAGTAACAGCAATAGTGAAATGAAACAGTTTGGTCAAGGTGATACAGCAGAGGTGTCTTGGTTGGTTTCTTGATTCAGCCATATGTATTTTTGTAGCTTTTTGAAATTGAAAATATGATGCCCATTTGCAGTTGGTGACTGAAAATAGTGGTATTCTCATGGCATTATCCATTAATATCAGTCATGCTGGTTATCAAAATGGCTCAGAAGGAAATGAAACTTACAGAGTAGCAGGGAGTGGTTTTTCTTCTTCTCTCCTTGCTTCAGATCCTCCAGCTGTAAAAGAAAGATATGTTATTTGGAGAAAGCAAGGTTAAGCTATGCATTTCTGATATCTATGAATTGGAAAGAACACTTGCTGGTAGAACATTGTAAAATTGAACCATTTCTCCATCAAACTGTGGTAAGAAAATAGTAAAAGTCATGAACTCCACTCCCTATTATGTTTTTCTTTACGTGAGCTCTGTGAAACAACATTCAAGAATGAAATAATTGGTGATTTAAATGACACTTGTGTGTGAAAGGTCTGCTTTCTCTTTCTTACACCTCTGGTGTTGTTTTCCCTGTAGCACTACTCTCTTGGGGCCTTTTAATTCTCAAATAGACTGAAACTCTTCATATTGCCATTGCAACGCAACAGGATGTTACAAATAAGACTAACATCCTTGCTATTTGATTTTCATAACCTTATATTGTCATATTCTCATTTTGTCTGGGTGTGGGATTTTATCAGTGCTTTACAGACATTGCATATGCACTGCCTGTCCTTCCTAGTTATGTACTGTGTGTACAACTTCACCTTTCTCACTCTGAAATGGCAGGATGGATATACTAACACAGACACATACAACCCTTGTAATTCTGATAAGCCCTTTTTAACAGTCACTGTGTTCCACCGTAGGACAGGGCTGCATTTTAGCAGTGGATAAAATATATAATCATCACATATGCATAATTCCTTATGCTTATTATTCCTTAAGTATTATCTATTTTAAAACGAATGATAACAACCTGTGCTCTTCCAAACATGTCAACAATGTATATAAACTAATAAATCCACGTTATTTCACCAGTCACACAGCTTCACTCTTCCAAAGGATCTTTCACACAGAGTGCTCTTTAACCGTCCTGCAGAGCATCCCTCACCCCTTATTTCATTCCCATTACTATTTTTAGAAGGCAATGATTTAAACATATTCTCTAAAATGAAAGAGTGCATTTTGTGTAGGACAGATATGACAAGACCAGTTGAAAAATACAGCTGCTTGGATTCTTGTATGTGCTACTGTGAAATAAATCACTGTAGAGGCACATTGGGCTAGTCACAATCAAGCAAGTAATTCAGCTTCAAATGTTCCAGTCAAATTTAAAATAACAATTTAGAGCTCTGTTGGACTGCAAAACATACCAGCAGGCTGTTCACAACCCTTTTTGTTTAATGTCACAAGACCCTCAAGATATACTTGGTATAAATTCTTGATGTTTTGTTAGTATTATAAAGCTTTTAAAGCATTTTTCTAAATATTTGAGATTTTTAGAATTTTAAAAACTTTTTTAGGCTCATTTAAATTCCTGAGGTGAAAAGAAAAAAGAAATACATGACAGACCCATCTGCAGCAACACTTACATAAGCATTTGTATTAGAGAAGAGCATTACAAGAAGAGGAAATACTCTAATAAGCACCCACAAGCTTTGAATGATTTAATGTAGAAAGTGAAAATAGAATAATAAAGCATCTTTTTCCCCAAACATTTCTTGTTCTCTCCAGTTTGTATCTGAATGATATTTCCAATGTGGTTCAGGTGTTTA
>VZTO01016217.1:0-22043 GCA_013400615.1 Syrrhaptes paradoxus | reverse complement strand
TAAAAGCATCCATGACATGAAAAGGCATTCAAAAACCCTAAATCATGACCGGAAAAACTTCTACTTATTTTTTTTTTTTTTGCTGTAACTTGAAATATTACATTAGGTTACATTCCTTTTCTCAGGAAAAGTGTACTTGATTAATGAGCAAGCAAAAAGCTGTTTCTTGAGCTGGCTGGAAAAGTACCTTCTTACAGCATAGCACATACTCACAAACAATATGAAAAATAAGTATGTCAGTTACCACTTTAGAGCTATCAAGTTTACAGTGAGTGAGTCAATAAGCCTAATCTTGATCTGGATCCAGCTTTGGATAATTAACTTCTTCCTGCCTGCAAAATCCCCTTACCAAATCAGATGGATATAATTTAAGGCTTCACATTATTAAACAATTGTTACATTCACCTCAGACATGGCTGAATTCAATCATCTGTAAAAGGGACTTCTTACAGATAGAAATAAGACTAAACTTTCTGTCTTCAACCCAGACAATTTTTTTTTTTTAAGGCTGTGGACAAAGAATTACTGCTTATAGAGAAAAGAACTGTGTGAACACTGAGAATAGTTTCCTCTCATCCCTCAGATACAAGGGTCAGCAACTTGTCAAGGATTATATGTCAGATTGTATTTTTCTTTTCTAAGTCAGTGGTTGAACTTGCTGGAAGAAACTCAGCAGGAGCCAGGAATTGCTGCTTCCCAAGGGGCAAGATCTCATCACCCTACAGTCAATAGCTCATCTGTATGCGTGGTACTAGCTTCTGGCTGCCACCAAGTCCTAAGTCAGGCAGTATGGGCAGTAGTTTGTTAATCCCATCCTCCATTTCTTCCTTGTCTAAATCTGTGACACCAGCCCACCTTACCAAATTTGCCTCCCAACACAGTGACATGCCCTGGAGGACACTAAATAAAGCCAGATGCAAAAGTCCGGAGAAGAAAATATAGTGGAGCAAGCAAGAGGAAAAAGAAAAAAAAGCTCTAAAGGAAGACAAAGCAGGAAAAGAAAAGCCTGACACCTGAAACACCACAGGAGAGCAGAGACAGCAACTACCAGGTTGAGAACACCAAATGTTCTAAGAAACCTTGAGCTACAAATAACCTGCAAAGCAACTTTGGACCACAGCTTACACAACATTTAAGGAGCTTTCCCAGGGGTGGGAGTGGTACACAAAGCCACTATAGGCCTGCTTTTTTCAAAATAAGATCCAGACTACATCTTTACACCAAACATGTAACTGCTCCAAAGTAGATGGCTGCTTATTGTGAATGTGTTGCTATATTTCCAGGCATTAATGGTCACCTGAGTCTCTATAAAGTATGCATATTCATAGTGTTGTACAATTAAACTTGTAAAAAGGTATGCATACATGTAACACCAAAAAAAAAAAAATAAGACATGTTGAATATATTCCAATAACCCTACAAATACTATGCATTGGACAGTACATGGACTACTAGTCCAGTCTTCAGTAATAAACTAAAGGTTACCACAGAATTGTAAAATAATTCAGGAAATAATTCAGGAATAAATCTCCAAAGGCACTGTGGTCCAACCCTCTTCTCAAAGCTCATACCATCCACAATTTGCTCACAGGAGAACAGTGCACTTGAGACACCTAAAGATGAGGTTACCCAGCTTCACACTAATGCTTTTCAAACATTTAATATAAAAGAACCTGTATATACGATTGCTTTTACATGTTGACATTCTGTAATATACAGTATGAAGCTGTCAACAGGAACCTACCAGGAGAACGTCAACGTAATCTGAGAAATTTCCATCAAATTCAATGTGTTAAAAGCAATTTGTTAGTGGCTCCTTTTGATTCAAGTTTATCAGGCAATCAATGAGTGATATAAGAATTTATAAGCATTTCTGAAATATATTTATTCACATTGCTAAGGGATGCACACAAAATACCAGTATAGGGAAAATGTTAACATCTCTTGTTCAACAAACTATCATTGGTGAATGAATTATGCTTTTAGTTGATGTTGATTATCACAGTCATATAATAGAATTCCAGTAATACTTTATGAACCATAATTTTGGAAGAAATACTAGCAAGCAGTTTCATAGAGGATCTATTCAGAAAAGGGACTAAAATACGAACAGGAGTAGCCTATGTGTTTCAGGATATATTGATATTGACATGACTTGCATCTGATATTGAGAACATACATATCTCTAAGAAGATTCTCTACAGTTTAAATAACTGTAGACAAAATATATTTAAATCAGCCTTTACAGGATGAAGGAAAAGTGGCCTAGATTACAGAAAAAAAGAAGGGTAAAAGAAAAGAGGCAGGAAAGTGACAAAGAAAGGAGTAGACAATAACGATGTACAGAACGAGGGAGCATTAGTCTATGGTTACGATAATGATTTGGTTTTTATATTAGATCTCTTACCACTAATGTTTGTCTGCCAATTTCTCTGACCTTTTAGGATCCCTGATTCAGGAGAAGGGTTGCATTTTTCCACAGCTTTATACACCAGCAAGACAATGACCTCCTAGTCCAGTCTGGCAAATTTGAGTGCTGTAACAAAACCGAAAAGAAATCAGAAAAACTATGAAATTCTGTTCTTCGATGTTAAAGCTCGATTACAAATATTCATACTAGAATTTTAAGTAACAACGACAATTTCTAAACTGGGACCTTGGGTCTAGAAAGAATGCTTCACAGCTGAGTGCAGGAGATGCTTTAAAGCTATGATTCATATCTCTCTGGCTTATCTCTTAAAGCAAGCTTTTACTGCTGTTGGCACTTCAGGGGAGTTTCAGTACTGAGAAACTGAGTTTGATTTTGCTATGCCTTATGCATGAACACCTCATTTTTGTTTGCTAAAATCTGACTGCAAAGTACTCATTACTGCAGGTGGTGAGACAAGAGGAAAGGGAGCTCTGTAATTTCAGATTTTTGGCATAATTTGGTTTGTTATATACCTGAGTGATAGTATAAATAGAGCACACAAGTAAAACAACAATTTCTGTTAGCTGATTGATACTACAACTTTATTTATAGTACAAAGATACAGATAAAGATCTTTGCCCCACATACTTCACTAACTTTGAGGATCTAATTTGCATTTTATATTCCTGGTCTCACTGATAACCTTCTCCCTAAGATGACCCTTAGAAGGAATTATTTTGATGGACTGATTCTGGACGAGTTGCAAATATTTAAGGTAATGCTAAAGGAAGAACTCTCAATAAAAGGTAAAGAATAACGGTAGAGGAAGAAGAAGATAATACAGATCAGCGAGACCAGAAATATAAAATGCAAAGTAAATCTTCAAAGGTAGTGAAGCATGTGGGCCAAAGATCTTTATCTGTATCTTTGTACTATAAATAAAGTTGTAGCATCAATCAGTTAACAGAAATCATTATTGTTTCTTTTATTTTCCAGTCAATGTGTAAGTTCCTAGGTACCTAAATATATTGTTCACTCCAGATATAAATTATTTAAGACCTGTAGCTAATGGAAGCCATACCACAGCCTAGTATATCTTAGCAATGGGAAATTATTACCAAAAGCCTGTATCTCCTTTGTTCTCCTTCATTCTGCTGCTTACTTCACTCCATATACCCACAGCAATGTGCAAATTCCTATACTTCTTCTATGTCTTATTTACACATTCACACAGAAACATACCTGGCATGCTGAATTTTGTTACTGTTTTTTTCAGCTGTTCCTATTCTCAAGTCTTCATTACTTCACTGTATCAAGTTGTTATTCTTTCTCATGAATGGCACTTACTTTTGTTGATATTTTTCTATGCACAGACTTAACTGCTCTGAATAGCAACAGTCAGTGTAACTGTAGAATGTAACACCATGAGGGGTTCTCGAATACAGAACTTGGCTTCAGTTTTACTGACGAGAATGTACTTCCCCATGAGTCCCATAGCCTTTACTTGTAGCAACAGGCTCCAGCCTTTTGTGTTTTCTAACAGCTCAAGCAGAAAACTTCAAGCACAAAGCTGTTAAGATGCCTTTTTAAAAATGTGTTACTTTAAGGCAATTCATTATATACCATTGCCCATAGCTCTCTTCTGAAAATCAAGCGGTACCTCGCTATATTGACTTCTAACAGTAGATACAGCATGGAAAAATACAAGAAGGATTTGTCAGTAGTTTGCCTGTAGCAGATTTCACCTCTGTAAGCTCCATACACACTGCTTCTTCAGTAAGTCTCTACCATCCTATACTGAGACGTCACAAGCTGTAGTACCAGAAAACCAATGTTTGCAACCATAACAACAGCTTAATTCATACACAGCATGCTACAACAGAATAGGTCTTCAGAAGTTGGGTGTCGCTCTGATGTGTGGCTTCACAGGAAGCAAATTTATGGTTGTTAAAGAAAGCCAAGCTGAACTGTTTTCTACTGCATACAGGTTCTTATACCACAACCACCCTGCTGAGTGCCTTCCAGTACTAGAAGGCATGACTAGCAGTTATGAATGCAGCAACACAAAAGCACAAAGTTGCTGTATGTTATTACAGCTTCTCTTTGTGCACAGGAATGTGCTAGCTGGCACCTCACTGTTTTATAGCATATTTTTAATGTTGTGCTGTTCTGTGTTGTGTTGGTTTAAAGTTCTGTGCTGTTCTCTCCTTACATAAATTAAGAAGTACACGTTGCACTTAGAGGTAGGATGAAGAGGTCAGCAATAGCTCTTCATGTTCAGCATCATTCTACTACCTAAGATCAGCCCTCACACAGGTAAGTTTTAGCCTTTGGATGGAAAGCTCCACTGTGCAATGGAGCAAGTAGCCCAGAGTCAGGCTCCCTCTGCATTGTCCCTGCTACACTCTGCAGTTAAGGACCAAGAACATGAGCTCAATATGAAATTCTGTGCCTCATAAGGCAATTATCATACACCCTGAGAGGCATATCTTGTGATTTCATTCTGCACTAACTGAAACTTTGTACAGCCTGTTCGAAACACAAGGAAGGCCTGAATAACCATGACCAGCCACAACCTGTCTGACCAGGACTGTTCCCTTGCTCACTGCAAAGGACAGAAAGTGCCACTCACATGTGTTTTTAAAGAGGTTGACATTAGAAAGGACATTTTAAGAGGTCGACATCTTTGTAACACAGATTGGCAGTGAATATACATCCTGTAACAAAGGAGACTGAACCATAGGCCTGGGTTTTCAAAATGCCTTTTTCTATTGCTAGTATAACTTCTGTCAGCCCACATTCAGGCTCAGCTCAGCTCTTTTTCACACATGACCTTATCTTGTCCAAATACTAGATTGTCTTGGCAATGAAGGACTGACTTACAGTTTCTGGTATATTAGTTGTTGGCCATACTACTCATGAACATATTTGTGGCCAAGTAGGAAAAACAATTCCATTCATTCTGAGGACATCTTCCTCTCCTTTTTAATCATCTGCTACTCTTAGTTGGGTCTTGTCCACTGTTCAAGAGTTCTGCCTTAAGCATTTGTCCAAGGACATGTCTACACTTTGGGCTGTGTAAGCAGAATTACTCCAAAGGCTTTTCAGCTCTAGCAGCTGCCAAAAGCATACTAAACTCATGGACAGCTCACGTGTGTGGCGTAAGTGACTGCAGCATGTCATAACACCTTCAGCTCATCTTAGCTACCAGTCTGAATCAGCACTTCCTTGCAGTGAACTGCAGCTCTATGTATTACTCATTCTACCTTAAATATATTTCTGTGTTTGATTAATTTCATCCTTTTCCATATTTTTATTTTATCTTCACTGCTATTTTGTATTTGCTTTCTTTGATTTAGAAGCCTTTTCATTTTTCTGGCCTTGTTCCAACAGTGAAGGTCAGACTGCTTTTTTTCTGACTGTCCTGCCCACTATCTTTTGGGAAAAACCACCTAGCAACATGTTCCATCAGTCAAAGCTTCCAGCTTAGGTCTAAAATTACATTAGTTCTACAATTCCCACCCAGAAAAACAAGTAGATTGCTAGGTTCCACATCACTCTGTCAGATGTGCCATTATTTTTCAGTGGGCTATAACTAATCATCTTTTTATTCCACATGCCCAGCTGCAGCTTCATGTTGTTGTCATTCCTCCCCCTGAGAATCCCAACAAAAGTATTGGGTCAAGTCCTCTTCAACAAATCAAAGCTTCCCTGTCAAGCTTATCACATGTGGAGGAGTCAACTATCCCCATTTATAACTTCTTCCAATGATCACAAGATTTCCCTGAACCACTGAAGCCTGGTTACAGCTCTACAGAACCTGACTGAATTTAGCATGACTTTGTCCCAAGTTTCAAGCTTTAGCAACCTACGGGAATAACGATGCTAAGGAATAAGGCTCATTCTGTTGCCACATGCATCATTCCTTACTTGGTGTAACAAGTGCCATTAAGTATCAAGTGGACTGGCTTTTGCCTAGGTTGTATGTATTTGGTTGGTTGAAATGGTGGCTGCTTGGCTCAGTGAACTTTTGCCCCTTTGCAAACACCTACTTACTCTAAAGAAAGCAATATCCTGCAATGTTCCTCAAAAGGAAGTAACTAATTTCCAAGCCTGTTTCTTGCTGCCACTGCGCAGTTCATGTTTGGTAAGTGGTAAAACTGGGAAATACTGTAGCCCTCACCAAATAATTTCCAACACCTACAGAACTCATTTATTCATTGCTAGTACCGCCCAGCCTGCCTTCTCCCTTCTTCAGGAGACTCTACCACGACTTCATGACCTGCAAGACTATGGCTTCTACACAAAAGTCTGCTATTGTTCTGTCCACCCAGGCCAAAGGACTAGCCCTCTCCACTCCTGGGGAAGAAAAAGTGTCTCTCTTTATTGTTAAAGATGTCAAAAGATGGAGATCCACCTCAACTGTAAGGACACTCAATGCCCACATTCACTAATTCAAGATCAGGACAGTGATAAAAGCTGAGATAACCTCATCACCACAGCAAGAGGTTTGCATGTGACACTGAACCTCCCAGATGAACAGTTCCATATAGTGATTCAGCCATCTCACACAAAACGTCTTTGACTTGGAACGGCTTGGGTTGTAAGGGACCTTAAAGACCATGGAGTTCCAACCCCCCTGCCATGGGCAGGGACACTTTCTACTAGACCAGGTTGCTCAAAGCCTCATCCAGCCTGGTCTTGAACACCTCCAGGGATGGGGTATCCACGACGTCCCTGGGCAACCTGTTCCAGTGCCCCACCACTCTCACAGTAAATAATTTCTTCCTTACATCTAGTCTAAATCCGTCCTCTTCCCGTTTAAATCTATTACGCCTCATCCCATTGCTACATGTCCTTGTAAAGAGTCCTTCCCCATCTCTCCTGTAGGCTCCCTTCAGGTATGGGAAGGCCACTGTAAGGTCCCCCGGCGCCTTCTCTTCTCCAGGCTGAACAACCCCAAACTTCTCAGCCTGTCCTCATAGGAGAGGTGCTCCAGCCCTCTGATCATCTTCGTGGGCCTCTAGACCCACTCCAAAAGCTCAATGTCCTTCCTGTCCTGAGGACTCCAGAGCTGGATGCTGTACTCCAGGTGGGGTCTCACGAGAGCGGAGTAGAGGGGGAGAATCACCTCCCTCAACCTGCTGGCAAAAATTCTCTTGATGTAGCCCAGGATCCGGCTGGTCTTCTGGACCTCAGGCACCCTGCTGGCTCATCTTCACTTTTCCATCTACCGACATCCCCAAATCCTTCTCCTCAGGGCTGCTCTCAAGCCATTTTCCTCCCAGCCTGCATCTGTGCTTTGGATTGCCCAGACCCATGCACAGGACCTTGCCCTTGGCTTTGTTGAATTTCATGAGGTTGGCATGGGCACACCTCTCAAGCCTGTCCAGGTCCCTCTCGATGGCATCCCTTCCCTCTAGCATGCCAACTGCACCACACAGCTTGGTGGTGTTCGCAAACTTGCTGAGGGTGTACTTGATCCCACCAGCCATGTCGCTGACAAAGATGTAAAATAGCACCGGTCCCAGTACTGATCCCTGAGGAATGCCACTTGTCACTGGTCTCCATTCGGACATTGAGCCATTGACCACAACTCTCTCAGTGCGACCATCCAGCCAGTTCCTTATCCAGCAGGTGGTCCATCCATCACATCCGTATTTTTCCAGTTTGGCCACCAGGGTGTCATGTGGAACAGTGTCAAATGCTTTGCAAAAGTCCAGGTAGATAATGTCAGTTGCTCTTTCTTTATCCACTGATGCCATAACTCCATCACAAAAGGCCACCAGGTTTGTCAGACACGATTTGCCCTTGGTGAAGCCATGCTGGTTACCAGTCACCTCTCCTTCATTTTCCATGTGCCTTAGTAGACCCTTCAGGAGGATCCACTCCATGATCTTGCCAGGCACAGAGGTGAGACTGACTGGCCTGTAGTTCCCTGGGTCTTCTTTTTTACCCTTCTTGAAAATGGGGGTTATTTTTCCCCTTTTCCAGCCACTGGGAACTTCACCAGACTGCCATGACCTTTCAAATATGGCAGTTAATGGCTTGGCAACTTCATCTACCAGTTCCCTCAGGACCTGTGGATGTATCTTATCAGGTCCCATGGTCTTGCGTACCTTCACAAGGGTCTTGAGGTTCACCTAAAAGGGTCTCAATGTTCAGCTTCTCCATGACTTCAAAAATCCTTTCCAAAATCCCTGCTCTGACAGCAACCTTTCTCAAAAAAAACACCTGTATCCAGGACTAAGGAATCTATTCAGAACCCTGATGTATCTATGGGATGCTTTATGTCCCTACACCAAGAAAACATTTCAGAAAGATCTTTTCCTCTCTGTGGCACATCCATTGTAGTAGATTTTGCATTGACTGCAGACTTTGTAACAATCTGTTACAAAACTGCTGAAATGATCCATGAAGAGTGGTAAAAAATTGTTCCTAAGCCATCTCTAACAGCATCGCTAAAAATATCTCTGCTCCACAGTCAAGTAGCTACCTTTGCCAATCACTGAATGTTTGAATGTTACTGCCCATCTCCATATTCCCAGGCTATCCCCCTCTTCCCGGGGTTGAAAAAACAGCGGGTGTGAAGGCATGCTCCACCTACTTCCTAGCTGTGGATCATGGAAGCTTGGAAATGTCCTATACAGCCCTGATCTGAGCACTGTGTTGGAACACAAAATGCAGAGTAAATGAGCAGATAGATAATCCATCTCAAAGACCTTCCAGTTCCTAACAATTAACTTCTTTCTATTCTTGCCTCATGCATTTACTGAATTCAGTAGACTAACTTATTGCATATAATGCTTAATTCAATGTGCAGATTAAAATGCTAGCTTGCAGGAACATATTTAAAATGTAGCCAGAATTTTGAATTTCTCTGGCTATTTGAAACTAAACTACTGGTGTTTACACTACCTACATATCAGTACTATAGTGCATATACAGTACAGTGTCCAGCAGCATACTGTGTTATCAGTAGGGAAGAATATAACAGAGTAAATCGAATTTAAAAGTCTTTCAGAAAATTGTCCATGTGTAAAAAAGGCACTTCACAACATGCTTCCAGGCTTAATTATTTCCTTTGCCTGGGATCCCAAATGTCCTGATTCTATCAAATGGCAGTCATAATGCTATTAATTTGTTTTTACCTGCTTGCACCAGAAAATGTCTAACGATGTTGTAAATACAGCCAGATTTTTGGTGTGTTATTGAAAGTACAGTTTGTATCTTTTAAAAGGCCTGAGTCCACACAATTTATTTTATACACCAGGCTACAAGACCCCGTGCCAAAATGTAAGCATTTACAGCTCCGAAGGACCATGTTGTTTATGCCAGCAGAGGTTTTGGCCCAGTGTTTGTCACCACAGTTGAGAGTTTCACCTTTACCAACAAGATTCTAAACAAAGCATTTATTAATAGAGAAGATGCTGACACAGAACCAGAAATCACTGCAACATGAACAATTCTCCCATCAGATTAAAACCCCAGGTTTCATAAGAATAAAAACAAAACTCAACCCACTGAGTAATGTAGTGTAACTGCCCAAAACATTCAGTCCTGCCTGTAAAAGAAGGAAAAGATTAATACAAACCATGTTTGGGCTAGACGGTGATCATTTAAGAAAAACATCTTACCACATTTAGTTCTACTTACTTTCATTTGCACCATGGATGTCAAATTGTAGCATAAGGCAAGACAAATAGCAGCCCTAAGAATTACTGGACTAACAAGGCAAAAAAGTGACCAACTGGGGCTGTTACAACTGTCTTCAGGTCACTCACAAAAGACAGTGGCTACCCCCCCGTCCGTATCACTGTTGCAGTTAGGGCTGGTGGAAAATACAGGACTGAGTTGTGCTTGTTGACCAATATGATAGAAGTGCAACTCAGTCTGTCCATAAGGCTATTTGTTTATACTTTTGAGGTATTTTTGCATGCATCTAGAGTTTGCAAACCATTCTGAAGCGGAAATAAGGTATATAGGCAAGCATGCTATCATCACCTTCCCAAACCTACAAAAAGTCTTTGGGAAAGCCAACTGTCTTAGAAGAGCTCACACAATACTGAATACAGCAACTAAATTGTTACTATAGTAATGATAACTTATGCTAATACAGAAAAATTAAGTACAATTTCAAGTAAATTGTTTTGTTCTTCTGTGCAACTTCAGCTATGTGGAAGCAGTTTTACATTGAGTCTATAAACAGCCTGTGAAATACAAGAGCTCTTGCTTATTTGAAGAGTTACAATACATGTCATATGTGAGGCCAGATATAGCATTGGTTTTGAAGGGGGGAGCGTTGTTCTACAAGTTCTGGCAATAAACCAGGAATCGCTTCAGGCTATCAGATTTCGGAATGAGAATGTCACAAGAGGCTGTCTGTTGGCTGGGAGAAGGGGGAAGAGTTGAGCATCTGCTCCTGGAATGTCTATTTAGCAGCAGAACTCTAATGATCTTACAGGACACAGAACATATGCTAAAACAAAAGGAAAAAAGTCCATTATTTTTGCAGTTGAAGCCTGCTTCCACTTAACCTTTTGTTGTCAAACACCAATCTTTTTCAGGATACTGAAGCAGGGATATCCATAAAGACTGAAAATCTACCAATTATACATGATTCTCAGACTGTAATCCTACATCAACATAAGCACAAACACACCAACAGTAATCTGAAGAGAAAGCAAAAGTGACAAATTAAGTACTTTTTTCATAATGAAAAAACTGTGAAACTTATTCCCCAGATGTTAAGAAGGGTTTGAACACCAAAAACCCTGTAAGAGAAGAGGGAAAGGACTGGGCCTATGAAGTGCTGAGACCACCAATGGGAGAAACAGCAACCCTACAAGCACGTAATGTTGCTAGAAAGAGCATGAGCTGTGAGTAGGGACATGAAGTAATAAATTCAATCTGCAGGTTAGATAAATACCTATCAGAAACTCTCAGAAGTATAGCCAATTTTGTTTTGAGGAAAGCAGAGGAACTAAATGACCTCTGCAGGGCCCATCCAGCTTTGCTCTGTTATGTGTAAACCACAGAACATTCTCAGAGTTAGTAAAGAAATTACTTTTGTTGGGGACATTAAGCCATCTCAGAAAGTAAACCAAGCATCATCAGAGACTGGTACTAAACATGTGAGAAACAGGTTGTCTCCCACTACCTTCTTTAAAAGTTCTTTTCTCCTTAGCAGCTCATGCCAGCCAATTTTTGAAACAGGATATTGGACTAGATGCCCTATTTGTCTAGCCTGTCTGCCTATTCCTCTCAAGATGTAACTAAAAATATAACATAGATCATATCCCACTTGTGCCCAAAGATAATCTAAGAAGTAAATGGACAACAACCTAAAGTGTATGGCAGGAAACAACTTGGGCAGGCACGAGTGGTGTCTGGTACCTTCATGGAACAGCTTCCTTTGACACTCTTAGCACAGTGGAAGCTTATGGATGTGGCACTGTGTTCCTTCTCACTCATAAACTGGGAAAAAAAAATCTGGAATGAAGAGGACATCTTCGAGCATATGACTGTGTCCCATTTACAACAGTCATTTTTCAGGGTTACTCTGTGAAGAAATGCACAAGGATAACCTTCATGGGAACCCAGAGGCTTCCCTGGATCCCGATCACACGAGCTATCCACAGTAAGGACGATTTCCTAGCAACCCAGCCTTCCACAAACACCTTTTCTAGGGATTGCTGCAGGCAACAGCGCTTCGCTAACACCCCTGCTGCCGATAACAGTATTCTCCGGCGGCCGCGCTCCCACGGAAGCCTTGCGAAACGCGGGGAGGGCTGCTGGCTCCTCCGGCCTGCCCGGGAGGACACCCCCGCCGCACCGCGCCGGCAGCGCAGGGCGGGCCGACCACGGGCCGGGAGAAGCTTCCAGAGGCCTCGTCGCCGGCGGCCCCGGCAAGGGTCGGCTCGCCTCAGCCACGAGTTCCACGGCTGCTGCCCACCGCGTAGGTAAGAACCGCAGGGAGCGACTGAGGTGACTGCGACCCCACCCCAGGAAGCGGGGCTCCCCGTCCCTCCGCCTGTTCTTACACGCCCTGAGGCACACCTTGAGGGGAAAACGCTGCCGGCCGGGAGGGGGCGGGGGGGCAGGCACTGCCGGGGCGAGCGACAAGCGCCGGGCAGATGGCAGCGGTGGTCCGGGGGCGGGGAGGGGAGACACCCGCCTCCCCTCGGAGACAGCCGCCGCCCTTCCCGCCGGCCGCGCGCGCCCCTCGCGCCCGGCATCCTGGCAGCTGCCACCGCGTTACGGGAAGCTCCGCCCCCCGCCCCCTGTCGGCGACGTCACGCCCCCCCGCGCGCCAATGGCGGCTCGAGGCGAGGAGGGAAGGGCGTGGGGCGGGGGGGAGGGGAGCGTGACCGGGCGTGGGGCCGCGCGTGAGGGCCGGCGGCGCGCTGTCGCGGGGCGGCGGAGCCGTTATTTAGGGGCTGTCAGCGGGGCGCCGTAAGGCGGCGGCAGCAGTAGCAGTGCCGCAGCGGCAGGTAAGGGCCGACAGGCTCGTAGCCGAGGGTGGTTTTTCCGTTTCTCTTCGGGTCGCCCTCAGCTTCATTGTCGCTGCTGCGCGCCCCTCTCGCTGAGGGGCGTCCGCGAGTGGGGGCCGCGTTGACCCGTTCTTCGCCTGCGGGCCGTAGCCGGGCCCGCCAGGCTGGGCCGTGCGCCGCGGCGGGGACGCCGGAGCGGGCGGGTGGGCGCTCGGCCAAGGCTGACTGGGAGACAGCGGGGGGAGGACGGCTGCGCTGCGCTAGTCTCTTCCCGAGCCAATCCCTCGCTTTTCCTCTGGCAGCGGGGGCGTCGGGCTGCAACCTTCCCCGGCCGTGGCCGTGAGCAGCCCTCCCCGAGCGGGGCCCGGCCCGGTGGGCCCTGAGGTGCCGCGGGTGCCGCCGCCCGCTCCCCGCAGCGGCGCCTCGCCTCCCTCCGGCGGGCGCTGCCGGAGCTGGCCCAGCGGTAGCGCTTAAAATGCAACATGGCCTCGCCCGCTGCCGGGCCGCCCGGGGCCTCCGCGGGGTGGGGGGCTTGAGCGGCTGTCGGGTCCTGTTTCTTGCCTCTGTGCGTGGCAGCGGCTGCTGGGGGTGCCCCATCTGCGGTCTTGATGCGGTTTTACTGACCTGCAGGCGTGGCGCGGAGGGCAAAACTGAGGATTATCCGTGTTTTTTTCTCTACCGCTGTGGTTGTTAATGCCGACAATCCTAATACATAAAGGTGCTGCGACGCTCGCTGGGTTCGCGTCATTCGGGCATTTTCGACTCTGATAAGCTTGGCTGTGTTACTGGCATGCGTTTTCGGGCTGAAAAGTGTTGCATTTTGTTGCCTTCACAACAAATGATCTTTTCTTGTGGCCTGTAGACCAGGAGGTAGAACCTTCTGGCCTTGAAAGAAGGGCACACTTTGTTTTATACCCGGTCCAACAGCCAGAGGGATTCCCTGAGGAATTAGGGAGGAGCAGGTACAGTTAGCAGCCTGGGTGTCTGCTAACTTCTGATGTGTGCCTGAGCCCCAGTGATAGTTGTGGTGAGTCTCTGGTGCTCTTCTTAAAGAAAAACGGTGTCATTATTTTCATCTTGCAGATGATGAAACTGAGGCACAAAGGAAAGCAGTCTGCCAAGTATACTGGCAGCGCAGAGGAGAATAAATTCCAGTTTCGGTTTTCATCCTTGTTTTAGTCTGACTAGGTGATTGTCAGCTGGTGGTTGCTTATTACTTCTGGGACATTTCTGAGAGAAACCTCATAATAGAATTATGTGGGGTTATAGTTTTGTTATTAGTGATTTGCCCTGTCACTGAGAAGGGGAGGTGAAAAAGGGGGTCCACAACCTGAAGAGGTCAGATGCTTTTAATGTTTTTATCTTTCGCCCTCTTTTCTGTTATAGAACATAAAATGTATACTTGTCTTTTTAATACTGTTACTTTCAGAGAAATAATGATATGTGAAATGTTTCTGTTGAAAGCATGTAACTTTGGAACTTACTAAACTTTTAATCTGTATGTTAGAATATCACAACAGGAAAATAGGAGAGGATGATGAAAATTTGAGATTACTTCCTAGAAGTTAAGCATTAAAAAGATAAATATTTGGATCTTGTTTACTTGTCTAGAAATGTGATCTCTTCAAGTAAAGCCTATATATAAATTTTTATTTGTGAGGAAAAAAAGATACATGCACATCTAAGTCTGTACACAAAATGGAGATCCACTGCTTCCCATGCTGTGTCTCTGGGGGATTAGCACTAGCACAGTTGTAGCAAAATTAGTAAACTTCTTGGCTGCTTTTTTAGGATGATTCTTATATTATCAAGAACTGTCTAAATTAGAGAACGAGCATTGGTGCTTGTCAGTCTTGAAGGTTTGACTTCAGAGGGAGAACATGGAATGCTAAGACATTGTTTTGTATAGTTTCATTTGCTTTTAGACTAAAGCTACTTGCTAGCTGCAAAAAAAATCTGAAGTGTTTCAGAAAAAGTGGTCTGCAGTTTAAGAAGGAGACAGGATGAAGAACTTAATTCTTGCAAGCAAGTATTTGGTGCTTCCAGTGAGGTATTTCAGTCATTTTAATCTGTTCCCTGTTTCTTTGTTTTTTATTCTGTTGTACTAAAGCCCCCCGAGGTAGGGAGAAGCTTCTTTCTAGAGGCAAAGAAATTAATAATGTGCAGAACTGATTTAACTGTTTGGTGACAGGGACAGAGATACCATTTGTGTATAGATGTTTTCAATATGAAAATGAATTGCAGAATATTCTTTGCCTATATGTAGGTTTTCTTTGCCTTTATGTAAGGTTTTCAATTGATTATCTTAGTGATGTTTGGGTTTTTTGAGTCTCATTAATATTTCCAAGCAAGAAGTAAGCTTGGAGGAAGGAAGGAAGCTTGCAGATGAACTACTCCTAATTAGAAAGCAGCTATAGCTTGAGTAATCAAAATTCCTTTAGCATAGTTACAGCTTTTAGATGGGCTTTAAGTACTACCTAGCTTGTTATGAAACCTCAAGCAGTAGCTGCTGTGTGCAGTATCACTTTTATGTACTGGTTCCTTACGCTATCTGCCTGACCTATGTGGATTCTTAGAGATTACCTCTTGATGCTGCAAATTTAGCTCTTAGGTTTTTTTGAGGAATTTCTGGAAATCCATTTGCCAGCAACCTTTGGGCTTTCATGGTTGATGTGATGATGGGCCTTAATAGACCTAACACTTTCCTGTGGTGGTCATGGTGTTATCTATACTTCCTGACTTGCAAGCTAGCTTTGCTGACAAGAACCTGTCATTTTGGCTGTAATCTGTTAAACTGAAATTATCGTTTGTAGATCACTTTCACAATAATTGTCACATCTCTGAAATGGAGAGATGATAATTTATGACATACCTGTTATTAATTTTGAGGTTGGTTGGTTGATGTATGAAAAGACTGATTTGTAAGAATATTCTCTGCTGTTTAGAATAAGTACTAATATCCCTTTTGCATGAATACCTGATGTGTCTTGAAAAACTGTTATTCACTGGTTAGTCATAGAACACAATGCTGTTGCTACTTTGTGCATATAAAGCTTGACTTTAGGATAGTTTAGAGCTTTTTATAGGATGCTGCCTGAAGCATCAGTTTAAGAGTCAGGCATAAAGTCTTAGTGCTTTCCTTTCAAAATGGTAGCAGAATGAAAAATAATCAAGTCCCATACTATTTAGAGATTAAATGGGGAGATCTCATGGCAGATGAGTTTCATATGTCTCTCTTTACTGAAGTAATCTCAGCATTTTAAGGGGTTTTTTCCTCTTTAAGTTAACTTACATTCTCTGTGTTAAGGACTGTCACCAGCAGCAGTTCTAAATTGACCATGTATTTTGGTGGACTTTAATCCTTTGCTACTTGGCAGACTTAACTATGAAAGTAACCTGGCAACTTTCTAACATCAGTTCCTTTGTCTCCTTTTCATCTTCATTTAATGTTGTACCTAACTTGACTTGGCTAGAAAAACTTTCACTTACTGGTCTGCAACAACTACATAGTATAGATAAAAGGCTGATTTGGCATTTAAAAAAAAAAAAAACAAACTAAACTTCCAAAGTGCGAAATAGTAGAGATTTGGATTTCAGTTTCCCATGTGTAAATAAATCTGCTCAGGACAACTAAAATGTTGTATTCCAAGTATGGAAAACAGTTGAATGTAGAAATAGCATTTATTTTAAAAGATGAAGTGATCTTATTTTGACTTCTTATTACAAACATTATACTTGAAAGCAAAATATGTGTTTACTTCTATTGAGTTGGTTATTGCTTTTTTAAGTGTTGGCTTTTATGTTCCTTCAGGTGCTTCACCGTGTTTTTTTTATTAACCTGAGCCATACTTAATATGATTTTAACACCAGCAGTTCTTGAATAGTTTTGCATAAATATAATTTTACCTGAAATAAATCATTACCAAAAATAAAACCAATAACTTTGTAATGATGCAATACTTAGCTGACATTGCCATTATTCTAATGTGGCATCGGTTGTGATACCAAATGAGAGATAAATACTATATTGAACGTGCTTTTTAAAAATGTCCTTTTTGCCTTTTTTCCATCTGCTTCACTCCTTCCTCTTCAGTGTGGAATCTGCATCAGCTGTTGTTCAGTAGCTTTTGGCAATTAATAAAGTGGAGCTGCTTCTTTCTACCTGGTTTGTAGTTGGCCTCAGATGAAATTGTTTAACTTAAATAGCTTTAAATGAAGCTTGCTTAAAATAACAAATCTTAAGGTCTAATCTTAATAGAGCACAGCAAGCTTTATCTGATAAATGTTAGAATGAGTTGAGACAGTAAAATATATTCTTGTGTGCTGGTAATATTCTTCCAAGTTTATTATATTCATCATGTGAATTTATTAAAATTTGTGAAACCAATTGGGGTTTTAAAATGCAGAAGGGTGTGAGTGGGTAAAAACTTACTTTTCAGATACTGAAGGACCTTACATCCATAATAAGCAAAAATCAATTGGTCTAGTTCTCTTACTGTACACTTGTAAGAAGTATCTAAAGATGTATTGTACTTAAAACTGGATAATGGTTTTCATATCCAGCCCAGAGACAGTACTTGAGTGTAACACAGAAAAAACAAATAGCTTTTTGATTCTCAACTCCATACAAATACAGTCTTGTTATAAATAAATCTTGTTACTTAATTAAAAAAAAAAAACCAAACATCTAGTGGTAAATTTACGTAAACTTGTTAATGTAATTGCCCAGTCTTTTTATCAGCAATATTTTATAGTATAAATTTCTTATATAAGAAATTTTGCAGCTTTGAGCAATGAACATGCAAATCTAGATGCGAATAAAGACTCTGCTGAGTGATTCTAATGGCTGTTAGTTTAGTCCTAACTGAAACACACCTATGTTGGTGAGCCCTACAAAGACTCTGCTGAAATGTTTGGCTTTTTGTGTGTTTGTTGGTTTCTAATTCTTGAGAATGGAAATTTTCTTTACATCACACTGTTTACCTTGATTTGTGAAAACGAATGGCTTAGATGTTCTAATACCTAAGGAATGGGATGCTATCTTGGTATCGATAAATTAGTGCTTAAATATCTTGTCTAGTTTAATTGACCTATGTGGGATGCCTTGTGCCTTTCTATCTTTCTTATAAACTACATGCAATCAAAACAAAGGAGCATTTCCTGTCATAAATTGCAGTTTCATTTCTTTCTGATAATGTAAGTAAGGGTAGCTTTTAAATTTTATTTTCTAAGGAATGCTGTGGCATTCCTTTAAACTTCTTAGTGAGTTGCCTTTTATAGGAGTAGAGCTCAGAATTCTGATTTCTGAAGAAGTTTTGTCAGATGAGTGACAATAAAACTTCAGAAGTGGGGTTGCTACAGGCACTCTCAAGTCTTGGTAAACCTAGAAATTCTGTGTTTAGCTTCTAGCTATAGGAACAGTATGAAGTCTGCTTTTAGAGATCAGGTTGTAGACTAGATGCCCTGTTTCACTAATCCAATCTACCTATTCCTGCAAAGATGCATAAATATAGCTAAATATCTCTCATATGATTAGTATGTAGAGAATGGTTGCTTGCTTTTAGTAATTTAGGGCTTGTTTATAACTGCAAGTTGAGAAATCCAGAAGAGACTTTGTGGATTCAAAACAGCTGCACTGGAAGCTACTTGGTGAATGCTTCAGTTTCCCTAACCTGTTTGTAGAATTGCCAAAATGGAGAACAAGTTAGCTCTGCTTAATACAGAAATAAAGAACATAACGTGTTAAAAATCTTCAGCTTCTGCGGAATTACAAGCTCCCTCTTAAGGTTTTGAAGAATTAGTTAATGCTTTTTCTGTAGCAGTTAACAGTTTTTCTTGTGAATGAGAAACTTGGTGAGTTGTTCGAAACCTTGTGCAAAGAGTTTGCATCAGTGCTTTTGAAAGCTCAGTAAGTATGATAACCATAACCAAATTCATAGGGGGGTTTTAAAACCTCTAACTGAACCTTCCACAGAAGTACCAGTGAAGTTTGCTTTATTTCCATGTATGTCCTGAAAACCTTAAACTGACCTAACCTTAAATTTCTTAAATTTGTAACTAAAGAGCCTTTAAACTGCATCAGTTGTCTTAAGCAGACATTGGATTTTGTTACAGCAATGAGTAAAATGGAAAGAATATGCCCATTCTTTCTCTAGAGTGAGAAGATACTAACTCAGGAAAGGAAATGTACATACCTGAGAAATTGTTGTAGATCAATACAAATCTGAATTTGACAGTGATCTAAAATGAAGAGTAATAGTTTAACTTAAAAAAAAAATTATCTCTGTTACAGGAATTCTGTCCAGCATGTTTTCTGAGTGGAACTGGGTGGCCCATGGCTTTTATCTGCTCTTGAATATTTGTTCATTTAAAGGTAAGACTTCTACAAATCTCTTGTGTTTGAGGCACAGAACTTATTTAATTGGATGTTTGAAGCGCATGCTTCCTTGTTTTTTAAAGTACTTTTGAGGCAGGGGCAGAAAGCAATGTGTATTAGTATGGAGAGACCTAGTCTATGCTCTTAATAGTATGATAAAATAATGCGTGTTAAATCAGTATTCCCTTCTGCATTTGTTTATTGCTGATTTGTCTATAGATATTGCGAAGAGCGACTTGAAAGGTTGCTTTGGTTCCACTGACATCACTGGAGTTGATCACTGTAGCAAACTGCTGTCTAATTTCACATATGCCAAATTGTATCTAGATGAAAGTGTGTCTTGGTGAGACTAAATGCTATTAAGGCAATAAACTACTGGTGAACTAGTGTAGAGGGTTCTGTGATCAAGTTAGAGCAGTGGGCCACTTCTTTCGCGTAGCAAAAGATCATCCTGAAGATGTTCAGTTAGGCTGTTGATTCAAGGCAGTATTTCAGGCATCTCTTTAATCTTTAATATTCTCCATGTGCCTCTGTGCCAGTAGTCACGATTTTATTGTTGAAGTTCATTTGTAAAATGAGTGCTACCAAACATGCAAACTTCACTATAATTCCCATATATGCTTATAGTATATGCACTGAAGCTTTTGAAAGGGACAACTCAAGTATTTAACTGTTTGCATGCAATTTTTGTAAAACTAGTCCACCACAACAAAGGTGCACACATCCCATTTTTTTGTCATTAACTTTCTCAACAGAAGAAACCTTTTAACTGCAAGAGTAACCTTAAGTATATTACCTTCCTCCTTCAAAACATACTGAATGTTCAATCCTTGACACTCCTCTCTCTTTCTAAAGTCCCTGTTTATTAATAGAGCTTTTCTGGCTTGGTAAAATGCGTTTGCAAATCCCAGGGAAGGCTGCATTGGTTTTGCCCCTTGAATCTGCTTGCTGGTCCACTAATGCATTTCAGTTTTATAACTGTCAAGTAGCTAATTAATCTCCTGCTTAGACACATGTAGTATTTAACATTACACTAGTGTTGTATCATCAATATTGATTATGGAATGCTCTGTTTTTAGTAAAGATGCCATTCTTTTTAGTTTCAGGTGGACTTGTACAGTCATGTGGTCACATCATCCCAGAGTCTCCTGTATTGGCCCTTGGTTCCAATTTCACAGCATTGTGTATTTTGAATGAAAGTTGTCTTGACTTTGGTAATATCTATGCTAATCAAATTATCTGGAAAATTAAGAATAGAGTGGTACCTAAAGAACAGTATCGTGAAATAAACAGAACGGTTTCCAGCGTCACATTTAATGACACTTCTTCACTAGCTACTCCTCTGACATGCAACGTTTTAGCAGATGGACAGATTGAGCAGAACATTTATGGAATTACAGTTACAATAGGCTGTAAGTACCATTTTTTCTTACCTTTTATTCTGGTCTTAAGAAAATTGCTTCTAGGAAACAGGGAAGTGAATGCAAACAATGGAAATGTGCACATATTGAGATACTTATTTCTGTTCCCGGATAATTGTACAAAAATGTTGTCAAATTACATGCCATCAAAGGTGGTAAATGTGAACAGAATAAATTTGTCTAAAAATAAAAATACTCTGGAGTATTTCAGTGTTGAAATAGTGTTGAAGAAAACAGAACAGAAAACAAAAGAAAAATGTTGAAGCAGGAGGATTTAAATNACTTTCGTGTTCAAGCATGATGGCACTTGCATAGTTCTGAGCAAGTGCTTTTTGAGACAAGACTGAGGTCTTGAGAAAGTAACATGAATAACTTAATGTACTGCTTGTTAATTGCTGGACAGTTTACAAAATAAGTGTTCAAGTGTCCTTAATATCGGAGTATGAATGGTGGGTGAATTATGTTGCCTCCTAGAGTTGGTGAAAGATATTGCAGTTTTTGTATGATAGTGTACAAAAGGCTGGCTTAAGTTCACAATTTAAACTAATGTGGTTCTAGCATGAGTTACAAGATGCTTTCACAGGAAAACAATGTTTTCTATTTCAGTTGCTGAGTAGTAAATTTCATATGAGGAGATTTGGCAGGCAAAATATATGGAAAGGTGAGGACAGATAGAATATCCAAAGACGATAAACTGAATGACATTCAGATAACATTCTACAGTTGTAATTCACATATTAATCTTGATATGCATTTGTATTTCAAGCTACCATCTTTTCATACTGTCAAAGAAAAATATTGTAAACAATAACAAGTTTTGAGAGGAATACAAATATTCAGGAACAAAACTAAGATTCATAAGGTAGTTACATTCAGGCATTCTGCTTGAACTATGATTCTTCAAGTACATTAACTCTCGTAAATAGTGATATTCTAAAAACTAGAAACAAACTCTTTGTATGCCATGATTAGAATTTAAGAGGGAAAAAAATCAGTTCAGCTGCACTCTGAAAAAGTTAATTAGACTCTATGAAAGTGCATTGATGATGATCTCTTATCTTGTAGGTGTTTGCGGATAGAGCATCCTGCTTCCATAGCTCAGGTGGGGGAGAATAGACCTATCACAGTTGTCTTGGAGCTCAAGTTTTTGGCAGCCAGCATAAGCAAATCCAGCAATAATGCTCACTAGCATTTTCCTCTGTGTGAATTAACACAGATTTAGATGAGAGACAGTTGATACTAGGTTTCCTGCCTCAAGGAATGAGAAGTCTTCTGTGCTCTTCCTTAATGTCAGGTGATTGTTCTTTATACAGCCTACTGTTTCTCAGAGCAGGTGGTTAAGC
>VZTO01016216.1:0-25869 GCA_013400615.1 Syrrhaptes paradoxus | reverse complement strand
TTTAAACAAAAAAAAAAAATCCTTGAATTTTAGTAAGGTCCTGTATTTTCTGTGATTTGGAGACATACAGTGCAGTAGGCACAAAGATTAAAACAGAAATAAAGAAGTTCATAAAGAACAGTAACTGATGAAGGCAAAGTTGTTTATCATCAGCTAGGTATCAACCACAGAAATCCTCCTATCCTAAGGATCAGCAATTTATTCTGTTAACTGCACAATGTAATTCTGGATTGTTTCTAAACTCTGAAGTAAATGTCTTTTATGGAATTTATTTAAACCACAATTAAATGTTACAGGTAATAAATAATCTTTAGTACACAAACAGTAATAACTGCACTAGATCATATTACCATATTCATTTCTGCAACAGCATACTTAAATAGGTTAGCATGACTCATTTTGTGTTCAAAAAAGAGATGTTAGGAATTTATTAATCACAGGTGACAACTTTGAAACAACTAGTTCTAAGAAAACAACTAAACAGTAGTAAATTAACTACTGAAATTCACATGTTGCTTTACTTGGAGTAGTCTCTTACTAAGCAAGATTTTCAAATACCAACTTTGATGGATATAAATTTTGTACATTTTTATTCAGGAATTAACAACATTTTAGATGTTAGTTACTCCCACCATTGTGTGTCAGGGCAAGGTGTTCAAAGACATCTGTTTATTAATATAGAATATATTAATATATCTGCAATAGCTTTATTTAGATTTTTATATCACACATCATTATATTGTAATTATAATAATCAAGATTTGGGAAGATTAATTGTTATCTACAAATTTCATATTATCCACTAGTATGCAGCATAATTCTAAGCAATTGAAATTCCAGTAATTTAAACAATTTGCATCTGAACCAAAACTATGATTCTTCCAAACAGGTAATTCAAACGGATTCTGGGGGGGGGGGGGGCAGGGGAACAAAAGCCTGCAGGTGAAGAAGCCCATAAGGCTTGCCACCTGTTTAGTGTGGTTAACAGGTGTATCAAACAGCAGGCCTTCCTCTGGGAAAGGAGACAAACTAAACCCTGCCAAAACACACAAAGAAGGAGCAACAGGGACAGAATGGAACACAGCATCTGCTTGCTGGGACTTACACAGCAGCCAGAAATGAGAAATCACAGAAAGGAAACATTTTCATGAAGAAAATGAGTGGTTTAATTCGTTAACCTCTGCAAAGTCCATGTACATGTCATTGTTTTCCTTCATTCTCAAAGGTGTGCACATACAAATGCACTAAAACTAGACAGGCCACCACAAGTCACTGGGGCTTTTTAATTTTTTTTTGTTTGTGTGGTTTTTTGGGTTTTTTTTCTTCCTAAATCAGCAGCTTTCAGGGGCTCTGTTTTATTATATGTTCCTTAGGGTTCATTTCTAGTTTCTATCTTGCATCTCTTGTCAAGATTTTTTACCCAGTGTGAAATCAGTTTTATGGCTAAACAGTAGATGAATCAGAGTTGTTTGTTATTATTGGACTCCTCTGTCGATATATAGTTATTGCCTGTTTACTGGACATTTAAGCAACCTGAATCTCTGAAGGTTTGCAGACTACAATTTGCTATTAATTGACAGCATCCACTTACTAGAAACTTATCACTTGCAAAAGATTGATTTAAAAATCTAGTCCTGACATTATTACAGCTAAAATTGAAGAGGAAAACCAGGCAAATTCAACATCCATGCATTATTCAATCTGCCCTGTACCACGCAGAAGTAATGCTAGAAGAATATCCTGGAACTTGAAGTGTTTGCCCATGTTCTTTCGTTCTTCCAGATTACTTCAGTATGTCCAAGTTAGTATTTCAGTAAAGGAAAAAAAAATTATTTTCAAAATCCCTAAAGTTACACACAGTTTACAAGCATAGAACTATTTGTACAAAGTATGGGGACACTAACTGATCAGCAATAAAGTTTGATATTCACTGAGATATCTGACCATACAAAACAAACTTCAAAATCTTACATACAAAAGTTTATTTGGACAAAGCAGGCAACTCCAGATCTTAGTAACTTGTCTTTTTTTGGGCACCAAACCAAGTCTTACCATTTGTGTTATGACTGGGTTTATGTCCCCTGCGCTTCCCATACATAATTCCTCTAATTAGCTTTCACATATTTCCTGTTTACTTCCATATTACGTAGGCTCATATTTTGCTGGAACTGTGCCTTGATTTTTGTTGGACTTCAGTGCATTCTGATCTATTACCGTATCCGTTGGGAATGTACTGATATAAACTTAACACTGTGCACAAAACCCAATGGTTACCTGATAGCAGTTTTTGTCAATTTTTCATTGACAACATACCATTAAAGAGGATTCTGCTACTTACTTGTACTATGTCAAAAGTGGCTGCTGAAAAAACAAGCTCTATTGAAAATTAAGTTCATTATTATTATTCTCAAAGTCTGTTATTGTCAGCTTTCTAATCTGAAATCAAAGAAATGACCAGGCATACTACAAATTCTGTCAGAGAATGACAGAGCCACAGAAGACTTAAGATCTGAGACAGTGTTTGGGGCAGAAAAACAGAAATGAGAATAAAACTTATACTACCACCACTCAGGGGAATAGCTCTACAAGCAGCATGCTGAAAGAGATTAAAATTGCAGAAATAGATGGGAAATCATTCATCTGTAAGGTGTAGGTCACAGGTATGTCTCAGACCCTTTCCAGAAGGCTGGTTAGCTCTTTCAGAGTTCTAAAGTAACAGGTTAAAAAAAAAAAGAAGAGCTATTATTTTGCCTAAAAAAAAAAGTATTTAGATGCTTTTATTGTTTTATGTTAAGTTGTACAATTTGAGAGCAGTATACAATGAGTGAACACTTACATTAAGTGGTTGTTTTTGCAGTTTGTTTTCTGCATAACTTAAATACTAAACCGATCAACATGATACTGTTGTCAGTACTGTCAGGATTTTTTTTGGTTTTTTTGGTCAAAGTATCTTGTCACTTTTGAGCACATATCCAGTGTAAACACAGATATAGTACTAAATGCTTACAACCGTACAGAGACAGACCAGTTACCAAGTGTAAGCCTGAAGAATTTACTAATTCAGTCTCAAAACAGATGCTAGAGAGACACCCAGTGGTACAGAACTGTGTGCACACACGCGCACACAAATATACATGCATAAAATACCCCCTCTTCAATGTCTCAAGAAGCAAGAAGCTATTATAACACCACCATTTTTGTGTAACAGTGTTTAGGTCATAATGAAACACTTATGACATATTTTTATGTCACCTGTTTCTTTATCTAACACTTCTTATCTTGTCCTACTGATTTTAACTCTGATTTTAGCCTTAGAGATTGGTGACTAAAGGAGTTAGGGAGGTGGAGAAGTCACTGACTTACCTGTACAGGAATAAACAGAATCAGGAGAAATTCTTTTCTGGAGCAACTTACTGGGGCAGATCTTTAATCAAAGAACTTCTTTTTGCTCAGGATGCTAGGAGAGAGATGAATTCATTGAAATATTGCCTTGGTAAATCATGCATGAGATGTCCCTCCATAATGGATAGCTTATTAAAGTTATTGAAATACCTTAACACCTTTGGCCTGATCTTGTGGAGCACTTAATACAAGCACAAGTCTGTTTATGTGTGCATCTCTGGGGTACTGAGATTGTTAAGAAAAACTGATGACATGTGATTTTGGTTTCTTCCATTAACGCTTTTGATTACCTTTCTGAGCTGACTGAAAGTTAACCCAGCCTAAACTGAGAGGCCAACAGGAAAACCTGAAAACCACAACTCTTCAACACCACTAAAGAGCGGCAACTTAGACTAAATCACTTTGGCTGCTTATAATACATATTTATATATCAGAATTTAATTGGTTTTTTTTAAAGGATACGTAACAGTTACAGGCTCACCTGCTGGTGCTCAATATTGAAATCTGTTCCCCATAATTTCTCCATTGACAAACGTGTCCTCACAACAGCTTCCATCTTTAAAGAACAGCTTGTCCTGACCTAGAAAATACAATTGTTTCAACCTCTTGTAACACAAGTATCCACCTTTGTTTTCAACTGAAACAAAAACTTGAAATTTCCTCTTATTTTTCTCCTTTATATGATTAAATTTATATCTAGGTATTGTTAGCACCTTCACATGCTTTAGACTTTAAGACTTAGCATCATTGTCCCCAACAGAAGGGATTTACAAAGTATACACAAGGCAGAAATTCTAAATACGTTAAACTAAGTTTTTCCCTATTGGTTGTAATAGAGCTGGAATCACAGTTTTTACAACTCCAGAAGTCAAGAATCCGAGTTTCGCAGCAGTCTGTAAGCTCTACAGCTATGCTAGTTTTACAGGTAAGGACCATTTACTGTACTGTACACAAAGGAGGGGGGTCTGTTTGCCTTCTTGTTCTGTCTTACAGCATGCAAAAGGTTTAAAAACTTCAAATTACGCTATTTTTAAAAGAATAAGGGAAACTGAAAGGGTTGTTGCAAGCTCAATTCATTTATGCTACTCAGGTCAGGACCCTGAGTGCACCCCAAGAAGCTCCAATTCCCCTGACAGGACCCACCTGAGGCCTCTACACCCACACCTGCCCCTTGTGTTAGAAGACAACTGAAATTATTTAAACACCACAGAAAGATTAGGTGGAATATTTAATAACTAGTAACACAAAAGCACTAATTTCACTCAGGGATACCTATTTTAAAATGTCAGTATAAACAACACTTAACATGAAGATCAATAGATTCCTTTGTTCACTATTTATGCTCATTTCACTGTAATGGAAACCCAGGCTCTTAAGTATCTCAAGGTCGTTATAAGTGTTACAGGCTTCACAGAAACAGCCAGAAGCTAAAGCGTTAGCAACTACATCACCTTTACATAAAACAGTAACACTGAACACAGAAAATAAAGCAAACCCACAAAAAGAAAAGCGCTTGTATTTACATTAGCCAAAACACAGGAGCGTGGCCTTAGCGTCTCTTCATCTTAAGGAGAGACCGGACTTGGCGGCTGCAGGAGACTCGTCCTCGCACCTGCAGGCGAGGTGCCAGGCTGGGGTGGGACCACCTGGGAGGCCAGCGGGGCTACCACACACATATACCGAGGCGGGGAGGGAGGGAAGAGGAGGGAGAGGCCGGAGAGAACGAACCGTCCCGCCGGCCACATCCTGAGCCCTCAGTCTCCTCAGAGCCCTCAGACTACTCAGCCCGCCACCGCCCCGCCCTCTGCCTCGCGCAGGCGCCAGCGGGCGGCACCAGCCTCCTCGCGCTCATTGGCTGCGCGGGAGCGAGGGGCGGGGCAACACCTGAGGGAAGGAGAGTGACCCCCGCGCATGCGCGGGCGCTACAGGGTGAGCACCCTAGAGCAGTGCGTGCCGCGTGGGACACCCCTGTGCTCGGTCCCTGCTGGCTGCGTTCCGCCTCGCAGCGCGGGCCTGAGGGCGCGCTTTCTCTGCCGGTAGTGCAGCGGCGCAACCACAACGGCAGCCGCCTTCCCGCCCGCCCTGCTTCCCAGCCTGGCCTCACAGGCGCTGCCACACACCTCCCGCCTCACCGCTCGGCGCCGCGGCAACGCCCACTTCCCCCTCCAAGGACCAATGGCGAGGCAGTACCGAGTCTGTTTCCCGCCTTTCCTGCCCCGGCAGCGGAAGTAGACTGCTCCCCGCCAGTGACGCCATATTGGGTTCTGTGGAGGTAGGGGGAGGGGGAACGGAAGGAAGAACCCGGCTTGGGCGGCTGTGAGTAGCTGGAGCCCCGCGTCGGCGCCCGGGGGCCCGGCCCCAGCCGAGGGCGGCAGGGGTGGGCGCTTGTGCCTCTGGGCTGGCGGGCGTGGAGGCAGCTCGGCGGGCGGAGGCGGTGACAGGCCCTGGGCGGGAGCGCTGCTGTCAGCGCGGGGCCCCTCCGGGAGCGCGGGGGCTTCTCCGGGCTCGGCGACCACCGCCGCGGCCTAGGCCCCCCTGCGGGCCGCGCTGCCTCCCAGCTGTGGGGATGGCGGGGCCGCTGCTGGGCGCGTCAGGCCGGCCTGCCGGGGCCCGCCGCAGGGCTCGGTTTCCCTCTCGCCGAGCTGCTGCCTGTCCTGGGGCTGCTCCCGGGCCCTCCTCGCCTCAGGGGCCCCGTGCCCTCCCCGAGGGACTCTCGTTCTGGTCTCTGTGCCGAAACAGTGCCGGCCTTCGTGTGCTTTGATTCCCCCCCCCCAAGTGTCTTGTATCGCTTTTGTCCAGCAGCGTTTGGCCTTGGCGAGTGCCGGGGTGGGTGCAGTCCGCGCTGCCGGGGCGCAGGTGCCGGGCGGCTGCTGCTCTCGGGACAGGCGGGAGTTTCGGACAGAGCTGTAATCGGTACCGTGAAACCGTGCCTTTCGTTAGGATAAAAAACACCAGTCAGTGTAGCCAATGGGTTATTTTCCTGTAGACGTATATTCACCCCGTTATTAATAAATCACTTTAGTGTGTTGCTCTCCAAAGATGTCTCCTTCCTGAGACAAGGAAAGCGGTGTGAGCTGTAGGGTGGGCTTGCTAGTTACGTGCTTCATTTGTACTTTAAGAAAAAATCTGTACTGTGATCAGAGAGCGGCCTGAAATTTCCGTACCTCTCTGTATGTGATGGTGTGAGGCATCAGTTAAATGCCCCAGGTCCTGCAGTTTTTAAGAACTCAGTGATGCAGTGGTATTTGTAATGATAATACCATAACAATTGTGGTAGAAAGCATAATTGTTATACAATACACCTACTTTGTATTTTTCAGCAGAGAAAAATGTTCTAACATGGTTTAGTTTTAGTAGCCGTCTGTATTCTGCTAGTGGCAAACTGTTCAATTGTTTCTTATATTAATCTTTATCTTTCTGGTTTTCTTTTCTTTTTAGCTATAGCTTGAGTTAAAGTGGGATGAAGCTCCTGAAGCCTCATAATGATCCCCTTATCTTTTGAAGTGTAATTGGACTCCTTTTTTTCTACTTACTAATTCCATAGGGTTTAGTTTCCAGGTGTTAACAGAAAAAATATACAACTTCAAGGTTTTGTGCCTCCCCAGGTTGTCCTTGGTCTCAAATTATTTTTCCCACAGTCACTGTAGTGCAGCATCTAAGATAATGTACATTTTTCTGATTTAGTAATACTTCACATCTCTTTATTATCACCTGAGGCTCTTGAGATTATTAGTATAGGGCTGAAAGTACTCCCCCTATTCCAGAGTGTGTAGTCCCACCCACAGATGAGGACTCCAGGAAGTAATGTCAGGGTTTGCTTTTGGTGATGTGGCAAAAAGTGTTCTGTTTAGAATCCATTTTATTTTGTTTGGTTTATATCTTGAAGTGAACTGTAAGCTTAGTTGAGCTTATCTGAAAAGAAAAAGATCCTAAGTTGGTAGCAGAAGCATGTACTGAAAAATAATTCCCTTGGTTAATTTTTTTTACCTGAGTTCAGAATCCTGGCCCCTTTACTGTGCAGTTTTGCTCACAGGTAAAACTTTTCTGTGACTTTTCTGTGACTGCTAAGCTCTTCATGTTCAACAGACAGATAAACTTGAATAATTCTAGCAGTGAGCAGTGCTTTGGTTTAGATACTTACAGAAGAGGTTTTTTGTCTGTAACCACTCGTGTACAGAGTCCTGAACTTAAACATCTTCACTGTCTCATTATTCAGATTTTTAAAATCCTAAGCAGCTTTTAAAAATAGATTTATTTTGGTTTTGTTCTTTGCCTTTAGAAACTGAGGTGACAGGAGGGTGGTGCTGCAGTTCATATCTCAGTGCTTAGATGTTATAACTCGGCTCCTCCCTTCTCAAGGTGAAGATGTCTAACAAGGCTCATTCCCGCGTTTCTCTATGGAGTTGTTTTTGCCTCCCTAACATGGGTTGGATCCTGTCTTGCCTTTATAAAACACCTTGTTCTTTACTTTCTTGACAATTTCTTTTGGAATAAATGTCCTCTGTTTAAGAATACTTTGCTAAAAATAATTTGTTTCAAACAGGACAATCCAAAAGAGTATCATGTGTAAACGCTGGTTCAGATAATGTACTGTAAAGCTTCAGTGAGCTTACATTTTTTCTTTTAAATGTCACTTAGGTATCATGTTTTGTTTCCACAGCAACCATGTCAGAAGGGGACAGTATTGGTGAGTCTGTGCATGGAAAGCCTTCTGTGGTCTATAGATTTTTCTCCAGACTTGGACAGGTTGGTTTTCTGTAGGGTTTTTCTGACTCCATTAGAAACAGGTCCCAGTGCAGCTTCTTAAACTCGTTACTATTTGGATGAGTTGTTAAAATACTAAAACCTGTGCAAAAGACTTCTTTTGAAGCCTTTTAAAAATAGATAGCAAAATATTATAGCTTAATGGAATATTTAATATGAGTATATGTGACATTGCACAGTGAAAACATATGTTGTTATTGTTAAAAATAAGGAGTGACATCAGGTTTCATGTCAGATTCATCTTAAGAAAAGTAAACTTGCATAAAATATTGAAAATTTAAATTGCTTTATGATGCACCAAGCATTAGGAAATTTTTTTTGCCCTTGTAAAAATTGAAAACTTTTAAAATGCTTGTAAGTGTATTTATGTTTAATTAATTTTATTTGTAATTAAGAATACAAATGTTTCACATTACTCTCCTTCCCGAAATACTCTTCACAAATGCTTACTGTTTCTAATGCTATCCTGTAATTCTAGGTCATGTATTTTACAGATGTACACCTTATATTTCTTCCTAGATCTACCAGTCCTGGTTAGACAAATCTACTCCATATACTGCAGTGCGATGGATTGTAACTTTGGGTCTGAGTTTTATCTACATGATTAGAGTTTATTTACTGCAGGTAAGAAAACTGGATTTACTGCTAAAGTAGTTTTAGAAATCATTACTGTTCTATTTTTTTGTGTTAAGAGAATGTTTGAAGTATGGTATTACTTTGGAATTACCTATGGTGTCACGTAGCACGCAGCAGAAGGTAAATTAATCTGAAGAAAGAACACATCTTGCTGATGCTAAATTTACTGCTTCCAAATGGAGAATGTGCAGATGCTTGAGGATATTCACCTGATGGCAACAGAAAGTGGAAATACTCCATTAGTTCTGATGAAAGAACATCATAAACCTCTGAAAGCTCTGTTGCAATTGAGTTTTTAGTTTTAAAGCTGTGTAACAGCGTGTTCAGGAGCCAGTGGTTACACCTCCATCTTGATGATGTAGATGTCTGCATCTTGAACGTAGAAACCAGATGCCTGAGAAAAGCTTGTGTATTAAATCCATCAGTGCATGAGGAGTTTGCACTTCTGTCATGTTTGAAGCCTTGTTTGGATTAATGTTTTAAGTTTACAGTAGTGTACCTTAGAAAACATGTAGCTTAAAAAAGGTTAATAGTTTTTTAATCTTGCTTATTTGTATTGCAGTAAGTTTAATCAGTATTTATGTGGCTTTAGATTAAAACTGTTATATATGTTATGTCAGTACACAAATAAAAGAAAGAGATTCATAAAGGAGATTCCATCCTTTCATAGAGTTAGAATGTTTATTTTATACAGTGAGAAATTTTAATATTTTTTTAACAAGTCCAGAAAACTTTGTGTTAATGTAAAGGTGTAGAAAAGCATTTCACAAGGCGTCCAACAAACCAGGTGGTTTGATATTGTTGAAAAATCAGTATCAGAAAATGGTTTTCAGGAATACTCTAATCTTGGCTCTCTTTTCCTCCCCCCTTCAGGGTTGGTACATTGTGACATATGCCTTGGGAATCTACCATCTAAATCTCTTCATAGCTTTCTTGTCGCCAAAGGTAGACCCCTCCTTAATGGAAGATTCAGGTATGATGAATAGTTCGATTTGTGATGATTTTGAACTGTAACTGGACTCTGTGTGTAACAGTGAAAGGTGGTGGGGTTTTTTTTGTTTAAGATAATTTTTAAAAAATCAAGAGTCTGAACAGTGTGGAAAACTAGTGTGAGGGGGTTTGTGGTTTTTGGTTTTTCATGTGTTTTTTTCAGATGATGGTCCTTCCTTACCTACAAGGCAAAATGAAGAATTTCGGCCTTTCATTAGAAGGCTCCCAGAGTTTAAATTCTGGTGAGTGGATCTGTCTGCTCGCACTGTTTTTGAAAAATATAAATATCTGCATCAAATTAGTGGTAGCTGGGGTTGAAGCATTAATTCATTGTTAATATTATTTTTAAGGCACTCTGCCACTAAAGGAATCCTGGTTGCTATGGCATGTACATTCTTCGAGGCTTTCAACGTTCCTGTTTTTTGGCCAATCCTTGTGATGTACTTCATTATGCTATTTTGTATCACTATGAAGAGGCAAATCAAGGTAACTTGCCAAGAATAGATGGTAGCATTTGTGATGTCAGAGCTTACAGTATTGATCCAAACTGTCCATCCAGTTGACCACTTCAGAAATATTAAATGTATTGCACACACTTCTTCACTAGAGGAACTTGAACAACTAGCACTTGAACATTACAAAATTTTATGCATGCTTTGAAAAGGTTTTGATCTTAGAATTCAACATCTGTTTTTTATACAGGATGAGTCTTATAATTTCTCATCCACTTCCTTTCTTCAGTTAACTGTGGCTATTTTTAATGAAGGGGTCTTGTAGGATCTCTGATGGGTGAAAAGGGAAGTTCTGACAAGTTAATGCGAGCAAGTAGGTGGAGAGAAGGGGAAGAACATAGGCAAGTCGTTCAGACCATTTTTAACAAATTACTTATGGATTATTGGCATTTCAAAAGGAGAACCATTTTTCTCAGATATCCAGAATTTTGGATAGGTACTGTTATTCAAAGTTGTAAAATAAAGATTATGGAATAGTAAAGAGTTAATGCCTGTATGCTCCCTCCAATTTCCTGTGATCCCTCAATCAGTACTTCACTGTACTCTGGAAGTTGTTGGGTGTACTCAGATTTGAGATGTATCAGATTGGGCTCACACTCCTAGTTTGATGTAAACGGGTGTCTCGTTAGCTATTTCATTACCTTTACAATACTGAAGAACTGTCTTTCTAGAGAACTTCGTAATTTACAATGTGTATTATAAAACATTTTTTAAAATATTAGGTAAGTTTCTTGCCTCAAAAAACTATCTTTTCTCTTTACAGCACATGATAAAGTACAGATATATACCCTTCACACATGGCAAGAGGAAATACAAAGGGAAAGAAGATGTGGGAAAGACCTTTGCTAGCTAGAAGATGCAATCAACCTGTTGACCAATTCTACTTCTAACTAAAGGAATGATTTTGAGCCATTGTAACAATGCCTTTTTTCTTCATAAAAAATGATTAACAGAGTGGTGACAAAGCAGTTGAATTTTCATTATAAGAGGATCTTGCTATTTTTATCTGAAATATCAGTTTCTTGAAGAAACTGGCATTCTAACCAAATTGCATTGAGTTTGGTATCTTTTGTAAGAAGTTGGAGAATCACAGAATCCCAGAATGTTAGAGATTGGAAGGGACCTCAAAAGATCATCCAGTCCAGTCCCCCTGCCGGAGCAGGAACACCCAGATCAGATCCCACAGGAACGCATCCAGGCGGGCTTTGAATGTCTCCAGAGAAGGAGACTCCACACCCTCTCTGGGCAGCCTGTTCCAGTGCTCTGTCACCCTCACCGGAAAGAAGTTTTTTCTCACATTCAAGTGGAACCTCCTGTGTTCCAGCTTGAACCCATTGCCCCTTGTCCTATCCCTGGATGTCACAGAGAAGAGCCTGGCTCCATCCTCCTGACATTCACCCTTCACATATTTATAAACATTAATTAGTTCACCCCTCAGTCTCCTCCCAGCTCCCTTTGTGGAAGAGAAACTTTGGATAATCCCATGGATCTGGGATAATGTATTTCTTGCAAGATCCATTGCACTGGAGAGATTCATGGCTTAGAGCTGGATATTTTTACATAGTCCTGCTCAGTATCACTCTGAAGTGCTGTGCACACATGAGGAGGAAGAGCGTTAGGATGGTACACATGATGCTGTTTTCTGCTTCATGGCCATGTGCTATTTTCATAGAAAAACGCGTTAGACCTAAATAGATGCAGAACTTAAGCTGGTTTCCTAAATGCATGGTATTACTGAGTTATAACCAAACAAATATAGATAGGAATAAGAAATTACTAAATTACAGGGTTGCAGTAGGGGAAAAAAATACTGATATAGCTTCTGAAGTAACTCATTTGTGTTGGGTTTTAATGCCAGTTTCACCATTCCATCTCCTAACATGCTGAAATTGGGCTCCTTCATGATGACTCAAAGCTTTGTTCAAACTATTACAACTTCCTTTGAGGACCTGGAATTATAAATATATATATATTTTAATTGTTATTAGTTGGAGTTTCTTTCATACTTAAAGGTTTCGTGATTAATTTAAGCTGACTTCATGCAGTCACTTCAGAATATACCCAAACTGGCCATAGCAGACAAACGGTGTGGGTTTTAACAGGGCTTTTCATTTCTATGGGAAAAAAAAAAAGATAAATGACCTGCATGTAAACTTTTTCATGTGATACAACTGCAGTTTTATTAAGTGACTTTTTAATTCCAAAATTTATTAAAAGACAGTGTCCCCATTTACTTGTTCTCTATCTTTATATACATGTATTGATCTAACAGTATTTATGGTTTCTTTACAATGACGGTTACCCTCAATTTATCTTCATGCAATGCCTTTTTCAACTCTTCAGGGAACATTCACTTGCAGAAAGTAGGAAAAGATTAGCTCTTTGAAGATTCTGAAGGGAGAGTAGTGGCAGCTTCAGCAGAGACCCAACTGGAAAATGTATGTAGGAACCCTTTCGTCTGATTCTGTCAAATGAAGTCCGTATGGAGCTCTGGAATACAGCCTTCAGTAAGCCTGGGAAAACGACAGGTAGTTTTAGTTCACATCGACCTGTTGGTTTTTTGTGTGTATGTGTGTTTGTTTTGCTAGCAGTGTGGAAACTAGTATAGTCAAGATTTAAAATTATGGAAACACAGTACCCAGAAAGGGCCTTACAGAAGTACCAGCCATGGATGCTTGCAGTTTGTTGCTTAAAAAGTTGAAAGCCCTGACTTGGAGAAGCTGTCTTCAGGTTTAGCTGGAGTTTCTGAATAACATGGGCAAATCAGGGAGAAAAATGTTTATTATGTTTATTAATGTTGAAATTAGCAACTGGGATGACTCCTACTAAACAATACAGTGTTAATGATAGTTATTGCAAATTAGGCATTTTTACTTCCACTTAATTTCAAACTTGAGTGGCAGCTTGAGATGAATGCCTTTTCATTCTTGGGTATTCCTAGATGCTCTACGTTCCGTGGGATTAACAGTTTTCAAGTGTGGACTGTAGATGATGTTGAGACGACGGTATAGTTCTGTAGTTGACTCTCAGCATAAACCAGCCAGGAAAGTTTGATGGCATTTTGTTAAATTTTGTTCTATTTTTATCACTTACAGTGCTAAAAATAAATTACCCTTAAAGAATGCATGAAAAACTTGGCTTGACAACTTCACAGATACTTCCCAGTCATCCTCTGCTTCCTATTTGTGTTTATGTGCAACTGGATGTTTTTCCTCACTATTTTCTCAGTAAGGAGATCAGGCGATGATTTCCCCAGGTAGTCATGTTCTGATTTGTGATCTGGACCATATTTCTTTCACTGTTGCCTTGAGTTTCAGATAGGTGAGGGATGCCTGAAGGTTTTCAGGCGTAAGAAAGGGATGGTATTGCAGCTCTGAAAATCCCTTTTGTACAGGAATGATGAAGTGTCCACACAGTTACCAGCAAGTGTTTTTTACAGTTGATAGTGACGTAGGTAGATCAGTTTCTGAGGATGAAACTTCTCTCTGCACAGTGGACATTCTGTCTACAAAAAGAAGATAAATCAGGCACACTGAATTGCTGTATTTAAAAGTTTAAAAAAATTCCAAACATAACTGTTTAGCTACTTCTAGAAAATAATCAGCATCCATAATTAACCATTTTTGCAGTCCAGTTTGTGAAACAAGCTTAACCATGTAAAACATTCCATGATAGCCTAATTTAAAGAGCAACTTCAGGCAACATGGGTGCTCAAAATATGACCTTAAAACCACAGTCATTGTACACAGCATACACCACCTTCACCTGGAAGTAATTTTTTCATCTTAAAGTGACTTCTCAGATTTTCACCTTCAAGGAAGAAGGCACTAGAGTGCCTTGGTGGGAGAAAGGGTATTATTTCAACACCCAGGGCTGAAAGGTATTTTCAAGTAGAAATTTCACCATGTTTACCCCCTCCAGCTTCCATTTGTCCTTCTGTACTTACTCTGGTGTTGCACCACTCTGTGATGCATTCCCAGCAGAACAGGTGGCCACAAGGTGTGGCTGTTGGGTGTCTCCGTTCTTCCAAACACAAAGTGCAGCGGGAGTAGCGCCCAGTAGTTTTTTCCTGGGTCATATTTCTAATTAACAGAGTTATATATTAGTTTTATTTAGCATGCTTGTAAGAAATATTTAATAACACAATCCTAAAGTAAACCCCATCTTCAAGTATTAACCCTTTTTGTGAAGATCTCAAAAGCATGAAAGCAAAGCATGAAATCTAAGAGAAGCTTAAAACAGCCAGGAGTGCATCAAACGTTACATTACATCAGGTTCTAACTTAAGTCAAAGTGTCACTCCGGTGTTGTCCCTGTTCATGAAAGCTATTACATTCCCACCACTGCTTCCACCTCTTTCTTAGTAAGCAAAAATCATCATACTTCTGATGAGCTAGGTTGCGGTGTAGTTTCCATTCCTGCCTTGCTCTCTGCTTCTGTTTGAAGCTGTACATCTGAACACCAATTGTTAGAAGAAGATGGAAGAGTGAAATTATTCCAAGAAGCTTGTAACTTGATCGAACACTCTGATCTTCTCCTTGCGGTACTCCAAAATGCAGCTACGTAATTCACAGAAATAGAGATGTTTCGTTACTGTGGGTTTCTGAAAGTTATGCTGCTTCCCCCCACCCTATCAATAAACTCTTGAGTTGGGATTCTCATTTCACCTCTTTTCCACATTGATGTTGGGAATTGTTGAGGAGTCTTCTGTCTATACGCATTTCTGCACCAGGGGCTGATGTTTTTTTGGGAAGATAACTTACTGAAAAGACTATGTGAAATTAAGCTCTTCATATAGAAAAATGTGATAGGTGTTCTGATTTTCATTCAAAACTGTATTTCAGTATTTCCTGTGAATTTATTACATCACTTCATACTTTTTGTGTCTTTGTAGAAGACAGACTGGACTAGATGGAGTCCTGAAGTTACATAAGTTAACTTCTGACAGCATGTTCACATTCATTAGCTATAACCTTTCAACTGCAGGGACTTGTAACCCCTCCACATAGCATCAGTCTTCCCTCCCAGCCAGTCAGCTCTGCCCATATTATGACAGGCTACAGCCAGATTCTGTATCCCTTTTACACACATGGCATCCCAAAAGAGGCCAAAATACTGCATCTTCCAACAAAAATACATCCACTTACGTATCTGATTCCTGTGATTCTTTTAGACAGGTGATAAAAAGTGCCACTTATGTAGAATACTGCCAGGTGTAGTCGATGAAGCAGAGGTACGCACTGTTTGAGGACATACACAATCTGTAGGACTGTTTTCTTCTGCTGTGCTGTAAGCTCCCCGACCTGTTTCTGTATCCAGTTTCGTATTAGGGTCCTGCTGGATAAGCCAAGCGCTGGGTTGCTCTGCGAGGTTCTGGAGTCACCAGCTTCTGTCTGCAGCTCGTGTTCCAGATGCAGCAATCCCTTCTCTAAGCAATAGGGTACCACAGTGTGAAGAGAAATTAAGATGGCCCGTCGAAGGAAGGAAGGAACCCTTTTCTTGGTTGAGTCAACTTGGACAATGTTGACGTACTCTTCACCCAGAGTCTGGTAACCTAAATAACGTGTGGAACAGAAGACACGCAGGGTAAGATGGTAATGGCAGTATCGTTCTCTGTGTGGTTGAGCGGTGACAGGCTGTCGGGTCAGCACACACCGGGTTCTGCAGGCTCAGGAACAGTTGGTTTTTTGTGTGTGTTGAATGAGGTGAGCGTTATGTTTACATCATCTGCAGCATCAGTATCTGTAGTGGGTCTAGGCTTAAAGCAGGGATTGTTTTTCACAGTGTCACGCATCCCTTTTTTAAAAAGAACTTTTGCTTTTGAAAGAACATATATCCGGACTGCTAAATGTCCGCGTTTTAACTCAAACTTAGGAGAATTTAGTGCTTTCATATTTAACAAAAGGCATTTATAGAAAAAAACAAACTAACAAAGAAAATCCCTGTCACCCAGGCTCGTTCCAGGCAGCACCCAGGACACGCAGCTCGTTTTTCAGTCAGAAAAACGCGAAACAGAAGTTCCCGGGCCCGTTACCTGCCAGCGTGGTCAGGACGAAGTAGGCCACGTCAGACAGCAGCTCGATCTCTTTCCTCCATTCCAGCCACTTCTTGGCACCTGGGGGACGCGGATCGCTGCCGTGACTTCACATGAATTCCTCCCCGCCCCTGCAGCCCGGATCAGCCCCCCCGGCCCCGTGACGGACCGGCCCGCCGCCGCCACCCGACCCAGGTAGCGCGGACCCGGGGGGCGGAGAGGGGTGCCCGCCGCTACCGGCGCATTTCGGAGCCCTGACCCCGCCACCGCCGCCCGCAGGCTGGGGGACGGGGGACATTACCCGCCAGCCCGTGGAGTGCGGCACCGGCCCCGCTGCGCAGCCCGCTGCGGTACAGCCCGTCCTTCTGCCCGCTCCGCACCACCCGCGCCGGGCCCGCCAGCGCCGCCGCCATGGCGCGCGGGGGGAGACGTCACTCTGCGCAGGGGCGGGGAGGCGCAGGCGTGCTGCGTCATTACGGCCTGCCCAGGAGGCGGGGCCTCGTGAGGAGGCGGGAGGCGCGAGGCAGTTCCCTCAGTCTCCTCAGCGCTGAGGCGGCTGCAGCCTCGGTACAGGCGCTGGCGGCTGTCGTCGTTCCCCTCGGTGTCGCAGGGTGGGTGCCCAGCAGGCCGGTTAGCTATGGCTCTGCATCCCTGGCTGCCTCCCCCGGCGCGGTTCTTGATGCCAGCCTGGGCTCCTCGCCTCCGCCGTGAGGGGCGGCTGTGGGGCGGGAAGGGGCGGCCCAGAAAGCCAGGTCGTGTCTGGCTGAGGTGAATTGTGTGGGCCAGGCGGAGGCGGGAGTCTGTGCTCCCCGATGGCCCCTGGTGCAGAGCTCTGGTGGCTGCAGGAACGGTGTCAGCCCTTCCCCGTGCCCTGGCTGGAAGGAAGCCGCCTTTCGCAGCACAGCGCTCAGCATCCGTCTGCCACAGCCCCTCAGCTGGTGGGTTTCCTTCTGTGGTTGATTCACTGGTAAAAGTTGGGAGTTAAAGAGCGAAAGATGAGTTCAGTCTGTAGCTGTAAAATCAATGTGTTTGAGGAAAACCATTAGAACGTTTTGTTTAGTGAAACAGTAGGGGGAGCACCTGCATAAGAAAATATCCCATGAGAAAGGGGATCTGGAATGTGGAATTTTCACATCTAGTGTGCACTTACCGCTTAAACTTGACGTATCACGGTGATCTGAGATGTCCCAGTTGAGCAACTTGAAGCAGCTACCCTAAATTATAGCTTTTTTTAAAAAAAAATATGAATCTAAAGCCAATTGACTAATCTTCGGATTGTTTTGTTCAGAATTCCAATTCACCTCCTACTCCCATATGTTTTGATATTTTTATAAAGTGAGAGCTGTGATTTCCATGCTCTTTCATGTGTCCAACAGTTCAGTTCTTAAGAAAAATACCAATCATGGGGAGACTGGCTTTAAAATTGGAATACTTTTGTCTCACCGCAGTAATATTGGTTGCTGTTTCAACATTGCACAGACAGTGCAACAAGTGCATCCTAACCATAGTTTAATCTTTCTACTGACTATGGTAAGTAGTATTTCCTTTTTCTGGTGTCCTATGATTCCCTTCAGCGATCAAGAGGTTAATATCTCTTAAATCAGTTGCACCTGAGAAAATTGAAAGGTAAGAAATCTAGGGGGAATTAGGAGCAAATGGTGATATTTTGTTAGAGCTACTAGCTTAGCCTAGGGTGATACCTGCTGGGTTGTGAATAACTGTTAGAGAAGTTGATTAGAGTGCTGGGTATAATTTCTCATTTGTGCTCTGTATAAGATGTATGTTTTACTAATGTGCAGGGTAAATGTTTGTTGCCATTTTATTGAAGTAGGTAAATACGGTTTTCTTGTTTTACAGGTCGAGAAACCAAATAAGAGCTCAAGAGACTTTTGTTGCGAAGCTGAAATGCTGGCTAATGAGAACTTAATTATTGGATTGGAAAGGTGATTTTGAAAGAGCAGAGTTGTTCTATGACAATGGATTTGTAAGTGATCCTTTCTTGATAATTGTTTGAATATGATGTGAGCTGGCTCCTGTTCCAGTGCTGTGCAGTGTCTCCATGTGTTGCTGTAGCTGGTGCTCACCTCTCACTTGAAAAAAGCTTTATATCAATCTGTATTTGCAAATGTTTTTTTTTCTTTTATTTTATATTTTTTTTTATATTTTTACTGTGTAGAAAGTTTAGATCTCNGAGTTGTTCTATGACAATGGATTTGTAAGTGATCCTTTCTTGATAATTGTTTGAATATGATGTGAGCTGGCTCCTGTTCCAGTGCTGTGCAGTGTCTCCATGTGTTGCTGTAGCTGGTGCTCACCTCTCACTTGAAAAAAGCTTTATATCAATCTGTATTTGCAAATGTTTTTTTAAATTTTATTTTATCTTTTTTATATTTCTACTGTGTAGAAAGTTTAGATCTGAATGTAGCCCTCTGTGTTGTTTTACACTGAGATTTTTTCCTTTTTTGCTTCACAGAATTTGCCATATCTTAAAATTTATTTGCTGTGTTTTACTTAAGCTTTTGCAAGACAAATTTCTGTGCAGTCTTTACTTCCATTGCATGCTTCTCTACTTTTCCTTATAACAGACCTGATAAGGGAATGAGTTGCTTCACTGCCGTTAACATAAGGAAGTCCAAAATGTAAAACAAACTCTGTGCACAGTAATGATTAACTTTTCCTCCTACATTTTGCTTGTCTGTGCGTTATTAAATATGGTTTTGCCTCTGCAGACCTGTTAGTAAAAAGAGGTTTGGAGTGTGGCTTTCAGACAGGGCAGTAGGCAGATGCTTCAGTTTCCAACCTGAAGAACAGGTTCTGCCGATGTAAAAGAAACGAAATGTCTGTTCGGGATTGTTACCACCCTCCGACTGCTTTTGCCTCCTCCCACTTTGAACTTGTTACCCTGGAGCTGAACTGTTTGAATAAGGACTGTAAGAGCTGCTTTGTGATCAGAGGGCTGAGAGCCCTTAACATGTAAAATGCAGGGGTGGAGCCTTCGCGCTCAGACTTTGCAGTTTCCTCCTCCCCCTTTTTTGTCACAATTATGAAGGTTCCGATGCACTATGCAAAGAAGCTAGGACAACTTATCTGCCCTGTTCGGAGAGAAGAGACAAAGGTGTGTGGGGCTTTTTGGTTGGTTTTGGTTTATTTTAATTTGCTACTTTCTCTTTCAGCAATCATTTTGGTGTACTTTTAGTGCTTTTGCTCACTCTTAAAAGTTAGTAACAAATTTTATAATCCAGGGATATATGTAGCTTTATGATTGCAACAGAGTTTGCTACTACTTTTGCTTTTGTCTTTTTTAAGGAAGAGAGAGAATGGAAGAGCTTGATGTCTAATGCTTGTTTTATTTTGGTCATGCTATCTCTTGTTCATGGAAATGTTCAAGAGCCTTGGAATTCTGTTAGTCCCAAGTTTTTTAGATTCTCTGAGCTTGTACGGGTGAAGCAAACCACATTTATTATTTAAGTTTAGACTTCTAACTGGACAACTGCTTTCTTCAACACAGGAGGCTTAGCGTGTTCATTCTGAAATGATAAATGGAGCCTTGAGCTTTCACAGGTATACTAAGCCAAAACTAAAACCAACTTAGATAAGAGAAGTTGAATGTAAAATAAGCTTTAGATATTTAAATAAAATACCAGTTAAGTAATATAGCCTAGCTGATTCTGTAACTGAACAGATAGTAAGTCTTGACTTGGAAGGAAAGACACACACGACCCTTCAAAAGGGTATGCATTGTTTGGCTTTTTTCCCTCGTTGTTTTGGGCTGTGGTGAAGGAATTTTCAGTTCCTTCCTGTCATAAAAATGTGGGTTACAATTGCAGAGATATGGCAAAGAATAAGGATGGTCGGATTGCTAGTGCTATGTGTGCTTCAAATGCCTTGGGCTCCAGAGTTTAGGTGTAGGTCTTAAACATACCCCAGCTTCTGGGTGATCATTTCTAGAATCATGTTTTGTCTTGTGGTAGAGTTAAGTTCAACTGTTAAATAAAAGTGTAAGATTCACTGTGGTATGTTTGAGATAGGAACTTGGTCCTGTCCTCAGAATCTAGCTCAAAGTTAAGTTGTTTCTTTATTGCTCAGAAGAGAGCGGTCAAAGTTTTGTCTATTAAGAGAGCTTTTTCTGTTCTTACTGAGGGGAAGAAAGCTTTAGCTGGGGAGAATTCCACTTTGCCTAGTAAGATTAGGTATAAAGGAACTGTTTAGTCCAAATGAAGGACAGAGGTTATGAGGGAAGGTCAGTGACTACTGATGAAATGTCCTGGTTATCTACTAGAAGGGCAAGATCGCATGGTGTCATAGTTGTTGTATTCTAATGACCTCAGTACCAGTGTCTGAAGAACATGAATAAATACTCACTTGTCTCTGAGCTCTTCAGTATCTTCAGTAGGTGGACTACTTGTTTTAGCTTGTCTGCTTCTGGGCACCGAGTGGTGATTACATATAGACTAGAGACCATGGCTGGATATAGATACATTTGACATGGCAGACCAGTTAGCAGTTGTCTTTTTTTATTTAATAAGCAAAATATTTTACCAGATGTACTTCTGTCATACATGTTTCTATAATATAAGCCTGCATAACTGAGTCTGAAAAGACTACGGTGTTGCTGATTTTTTTATTTAATGACTATGTTGGGAAGATCAGCTCCCATAATGCATCATATTTCATCTTTCTCAGCCCAAATAATTTGTCATTCTGATCACCTGGTGTGATCACACCTAAGGTGTGGCTTCCTGTCTAAAGAGAGGAGAATTTTAATCTGAGGTGTTTTTTTTGTTAGTTTGTCTAATCCTTACATTAGTCTTGGAAAGTTAATTTTTTCTCTGATTGTCCTTGCAACTCAGGGAGATTCTCATATAATCACAAGTCTTCTAGGGCCACAGATACATGGATTGTTTGTTAACTCGTGCCTTGTTGTTGGTAAGTAAATTACACTTTTCAGTGTAATGTCTTGCCTGTAAATTTGTCTGAAACCTGTTAAATTAATGCTTTGGAGACCACCACAAAATTTTCAGTCATTCTTTGCTTTTGGTTGTTGTTTGTTCTGGCTTTGTAAAAACGATAACTTTCAAGTTCATGGCCAAGCGCCCTTTACGTTATCTGAAGAAGCTTTTGTTTTCTTCTTATGTAGCATTCATCATTTCTGTAATTTGTATTGAATTAAAAGCTGCTCCATGCTTAACCTAAATTGTCAGAGCAGCTAAGTGAATGTTGCTGCAGGAAGTTCTTTGCACTGGGAGAGCTTGTTAACATTCTCCTTTTGTAAGAAGCTGTAGAGGTGAAAGATTGAAATTCTTTTTATAAAAGAATCTTTAATCTTGGTTGGGAATAAAAGATCTTGAGTGTATGGTTCTTCTAAAGTTCTATATTCACAGTTTCAGAACACCACAATCTTACTTTGGTTTTAACATAAAATGTAGAGAGCACTCAGTTCCTAAATATAATTCAAAGGGGCCAACTTATTTGTGAATATCACTGGAATTTGTTCTTGTTTGTCCTGTTAATTTGTCCAGAGCTGAGAAATTGACTGTATAAATAAATTTGAGTAGATAATAGAGTGAGGCTGAAGAGATTTTTTCAGTGAAGACAGCCTTTCAGTTACTAAGGATTATCTGAATTTACTGCAAACATTTGTCCTGCACCAAGATATCTCAGTTCTGCACTATTTATGCAGAATGACTTGCTGCTTCCCATGATAGCCTTAAATTAATCTCATCTTACTACTGAAATACATTCTCCAGTGTTACTCCTGAATTTCCTTTCACTTCTGCTGTCTTGGCCTTATTTGTGAGTAAACCTCTGTCCTCTGGAAGTCCAGAACACAGACTCTAAATCTGTAGGGAATTTCCAAACTTTTTTATTCACAGTTTAATCTGCTTCTTTTATGTGGGCGTGGAGCACTTGCCCTCAGCACACGTAAGTGCACAGTAAAGTTATTGGATAGGTACCTGTAAAACTGCAGGCTGTGACAAATCTGTACACATGCTTAGGCAAAGTTCTGACTTTCCTTCCGGTTGTTTTTCTGTATATTACTGTCTGGCAGACTGCACGTGATTGTGCATTATTGACAAAAATTTTGAGTGGAGACCTCAAAACAAGGTTTCTGCCATTCTGCAGGGAGCATAATGGCTAACAAAGGAACAGTGGTAGCTGGAATCCACACTTGAAAAGTTCTTTTATTTTTCAAATAGGAATTGAACCAAAATCCTGAAGTTTTCACTTAAAAGCTGAGAAAATGAAGATAGAGTTCTGGATGGGGAGATGACACTTCGGCCTATGTGTCCAGAACAACTTCCTCAGGTGCAAAATGGTCACAATAAAATAGTCTCTCAGCCAAGTGCATGGGGCTCTATTGACAAGAAGAATTGTGTAAGGATTTTGTTGCTAAGCCTCTAGCTGCTTGAAGTTAGCCTGCAGGCCTTTGGATCTCTTTTGGTAAAGAGTTCACTGTTTGATCCATCTGAGGTTGGATTTCAAGCAAGCATGAGGTGAATGTTAAAATAAACATTGACATGATTCTAGAAGTGCAGTTTGTGTGTATGTGTGGACCTGAAAGCATTAGCTGAGTGATGTTTTTAGGTCCATTTGAATCAGAAATACAACATGCAACTTGAGATATTGGTTTTTGTATACCTGTTCTGATCCATCCCTTCATTTCTTTATTGTTTGTCACAGCCTCACTTGGTTCCATTTAATTAGGGAATGGCTCCTGGAGAATCTTATGACATTTTAATAGTTGTTAGGGAGCTCTGGATTGCCTCAGAAATTAAGAGGGGAAATCAGGTGGGAAGGTGAAGGGGCTTTACACGTTAACATTCCTGGGAGAGATTGAAAGTGCTGCAAAAACTATGTAGTTCCCATCCCCTCCAGGTGGTGTTTGCTGAAGGCCGTTATGCAGGAACTTGCAATACCACTTTTTGTGTTGAATCTGTTGTTTAGAGGATGTCTCTTCATAGCTCTCCTTGCAGGACTAGTTACTATAAAATAACTTAAAAGGAACTCCTCCCTGCCTCTTCTCCCCTTCAACATGTCTCCCCCCAGCTTGTTATTCCAGATTTTCTAGAGCCTTTAGGTGTTGGAACATATTTTCTGGAAGTTTTCTCTGCCTTTAACTGAAAACATGTAATTCGTGTTCTATGTATTTAAAAAAAAAAAAATAGCAAGGAATGGAGCCTGAGGAAACAACGGAAGCATGCAATAGAGGTGCCTAGAAGAAGAAGCTATATAGCCTGCAGAGGAGACAGTGAAAACTAGATAAAGTGAAAACTAGATAGCTTTGGAATGCGTTATGTACTGGTATTGTTTAGTGGGACTGCTGCAAGAACTAAGTGAAATATATTGTACTTGGAGTGTCAAGGATATGACCACATGGAATTGTACAGAGGTAGCTGGCTGTGAGCGGAGCTGAAGATAGGTTTTCAGATGTCTGAAATTGCTGGAAAGACTTGCGTAGGCTCCCTTGGCTTTGGAGCGAGTCTTTGGTAAAGATGGGGTTTACCAACTGTTGTAATGCCCACTTGGAGCATGCTCTGGTGTGTGGCTTTTGGGGGGTTGTGTGTGGTTTTTGTTTACACTTAGAAACCTCTTAGTGGATTTGGTGCTCTAGGCCTTGGAGAGTGACATTGCAGTCTGTGATTTTGGGTTTTGGATAAATAGCTTCACAGGGGTTTTTGTCTCCTACACTACAACGTGACCTAACCTATTTCTTTCTTCCCCTCCTATGAGTTTTAGATTCTGAATGAGACAAGTTTATTGAAGTAATGTTATTTATTGACTAACAAGTACTAAAGTCCAGGATCAGGTGGCGAACAAAGCAGAGTTGTACTTTGACTTTTGATGCGTTAGGCCCTAAAGACTTGCTCCCTTGTAGCAAGTCCATTAGTTAGTGTTTGTGTGTGTCACTGCCTTCTGTTTGACCAAAAGAGGATGGATTGAGTGGTTCCCAGTCCCCTTCCTACTAAAGGGGAAGGAGATTCATTCATTTACAAAATTAGTTTGGATGTTGGGAAAAATAAAAACAAAACCCAGCCTCTTTAAGTTGCCAAGTGTAAGCATGTTTTTCTTGTTTGCAATATACACAAGTAGCAGTTACTTTCACCAGGTTTCTGTCTTATAGTAGGGTGGTGTGAAAAAAGACCCAGTTGAAAAGAGACCATGCATTTGACTCTGTTCAGGTTCCTTACTGTGGTAAATTAAAATGCTGGCAGCTATGCAAATCCTGATGAAAACCTTTGCCCAGCCTTAGGTCCAGGGTGGTGACTTACTAAACTTTCAAAAATGTCTGAAAGATGATCTTTATAGACACAACAACATTAGGAGAGTGCACACAAAGCGCTTTTATCATCAACTCATTTCTAGGAGTATTTATTGGAAATAAAGTGTGAATTGCAAGCCAAGATAATTCAGTGCTCCCCAACTCAACTGTTTGTCATAGAAGGCACTTAAATTTAGATCAGTTATTAATCTTAACAAAAACCAGGATATGACCCTAAGGATAATGCAAATAGGTTAGATTTGAGATGTTCAAAGGATCATGTACACCACTTTAAATTGCAGAGCAAGTTGGGCATCTACACTTATTTACATCCGTGGTGTGAAATTTTTCAAGTGATCTAAGTTGTAAGAGAATCTTCTGAAGTCTGTCATTCTCTTGTGCTTGGAACTGGTACTCCATGCTCTCTACTCATCACCTTTCTCCCTGTCACTGAAGGTCATTTCATTATTTCTGTGTCCTTCTATTATCTCTAGTTATGAAGTCTGTCATGACTGGCTTCTCCTTTGTGGGAAGCTTTCAGGAAAGTCAAATGTTCAGAAGTAGTGTAGACATGAGTTGTCACCCCCTTTCAACTCCCCCTGCAGAAGTTATTGCTTAATATCTAAGAGATTGATCAGTACTAAAAGCAGCTTGATTAAAGGTCAGGGGCATTATTTGTAAAATAAATTCCTGCTGCTTTAGATGAAGTTGAAAAAAAAAATTAAAAAGGTTGGGCTTCTGGAGGGTGACCAAGACTGCTAATATAATTCAGAGTACTGACATTATTAGAATTATAGATCTCTTGATTACAAATGGCACTGGAGCTGATAATCTTTAGTATGACTCACAAATTCCTATGTGCAATAAAAGTTTAGCTTTTCCAGCAGCAGTCACTTCCTGTCTGTCTCCTAACAAGGAGATGTTCCTCTCCCCATTCCTTCTCTGAGGCTTTTTGTTTTTCATGGTCTATAGTACAAAACTTATAGTTTCAAAGTACTTTTGAGCGAAGCTATTGGATGAGATTTAGAGCCATACTTAATTAGTTCCCTTTGGTCTTCTAATAAAAATTTCCAGTTCTCCCTTGCTAGTAAGAAATGCAAATGCTCCTAAGAAGCAAGAGGCTGCTGTGTGCTATGTTTCCATTGTCATTTCAGATAGGTCTGGGAACTGGCTAGCAACAAGTAATGATTATGAAATTGAGGGGATTTTTGGCAACTCGGGATAAATAGGAAAGGGGATTACAAACAAGTCTGTCTCCTATATATAGAAATT
>VZTO01016215.1:53933-118374 GCA_013400615.1 Syrrhaptes paradoxus | reverse complement strand
AAATAACAATTTATCTTCATATTTCTTTAAATTATGTCAGAATTACTTCTCTCTTTTTTTGCAGATGAGAAGCTAGGAGCAAAGGCTGGAGAATACTCTTCTGGGAACCCAGTGTACTGGGTTTGTGTGGCAAGGTTTTGGTAGCAGAGGGACTATAGGGGGGCTTCTGTAAGAAGCTGCCAGAAACATCCCCCGTGTCCGACAGAGCCAACACCAGCCGGCTCCAGGATGGACCCACCACTGGCCAAGGCTGAGCCCATCAGCAACAGCGGTAGCACCTCTGGGATAACGCATTCAAGAAGGGGAAAAAAACCTGTGGGAACAGCAACCAAAGAAAGGAGTGAGAATATGTGAGAGGAACAACTCTGCAGAGACCAAGGTCAGTGAAGAAGGACAGGGAGGAGGTGCTCCAGGCGTTGGAGCAGAGATTCCCCTGCAGCCCGTGGTGCAGACCCCGGTGAGGCAGCTGTGCCCCTGCAGCCCAGGGAGATCCACAGTGGAGTAAGTGTGGAAGCCAGAGGGAAGTGAACAGCTTTGTTTTATCGCTTGTAAGCTGGTTGTGTGCTTTGCAGTGAGGATTGTTCCCCGCACCTGCAAGTCTCCAGAGAATGATGAGCATTGCTTATCTGATTGTGACCTGGCAGCAAATATCAGCTGCAAATGCACTCATCTTGGGAAGTGATAGAGGAAAGAATATCAGCTGTTAGGAAATGAGCGGAATATTAACATGTGAAAACAGAACACTGCTCTATTATTTGATATTAGTGTGTCTGTAATGTCAGATGTTCGATTCTGTGAGAGATAACCAGCTAATAAAACCTCTGCTATGTAAGTTACTGGGTTGTTTTACACTGACACTAAGTTCTGTGACCAGGCTGGTCCTTCACGTTTCTTTTTACACATGAAGGTACCCCAGCGCCTGTTCCAGCTGCAGTCACAGTGTACGTGTGTGACAGCATTGGCATTTGCCTTGCTGCTCTTTGTGGCCCTGAAGTGTTTGCACTTGAAGGGTATCAGCGTTAAGTTGGTAGAAAACATGCCATCTAGTGAAAATTAACGGATTAACCATTAACTGATCTTCCTTTTTTCATCCTTTTGCAGATGTGTGCTCAAAATGGACCATCAGTGTCCATGGTATGTCCTAGATATTGGTTTGTAATTTTCTGAAAATAGAGGCTGTTTAAATGTTTCTTCCACAGAATGGTCTGGTGGTACCAACTTTAAAACAGATTCCAAAAATCTGAACTGGCCTTTTATCTGGAATAGCAAGAAGTCTTCGAGTGAAAAGCAGAAAGACTTCAGTTAGATTTCATTGTGACCACTAAGGGGAGCTACTTATTGACAAAACTCTTGTATAGTCCAGAGCCTCAATAAAACCAAAAAAATTGTAGTACTCATTGTGTGACAACTGTGTGCTGGACATCTCCTGATTTCAACTTTGCTTTTGTTCTCTAGGGTGAATAACTGCATTGGATTTTCTAACTACAAATTCTTTCTACTCTTCCTAGCCTATTCTTTGTTGTATTGCTTGTATATTGCTGCAACAGTCTTCAAGTATTTCATTAAGTACTGGACAGTAAGTTGTGAAATCCGGTTATGTTTTCATATCCTGTGGGTCCCGTGGGCTTTAGTCACTCGTGTTACTTTTTTGCTTGCGGTCAATGGAGGCTCCGTGTTTCTTCTGTAAGGTATTTTCTTGGGCCCTTTTTTGAGTATAACTCCCATTAGATTCTGAAATTCACAAGGAGAGAAGCAAATAGACGTCAGGCATTTCAAATTGTAGAGTCAGCTTCTGGCAACGAAGCGATAGCCTTTTCCTGCTCTTGCCTTTGCATGGGTGTATCTCAGAATCTCTGGACTCTTACCACAAGGTTCTTGGTTTGGAACACTCAAATGTTGTTCAAGACACACTACACTGAAAGAGAGCCCGGGACTGCTGTTTACAAAAATGTTCTGCTGCTTTTTAAATACACCTTAGGGTATATCATGGCTCACACCACTGAAATTTAGAGGGGTTACAGAGGGGTAAACACTCCCTGAGTTAGGTTAGGCTCTTGGATTTACATGTGGTTAATCTTCCCAACTCCAAATACAGCTGTTGTTGTCTGCCCATATCACTGTACTTAAACCCCAAACTTGTACTGATTGTGGAAATAATTGTCTTCTAAGTAGAAATTCTTAGCTGACAACATTTGATGCCTTTAAACTGGTTGCAAGAATACCTCCTACGTATTTCAGTCATATTACAGGAAAACATTAATTGTGGGTGGGTAGTTTTCTTTTATGTTGCTTCCTGAACTGCCCGGGCATATTTTTTTTCCAACTTTGCACTGGTGTCCTAAGGATTAGGTCTCTCACACTTAGACAGAGCAAATAAGGGAAAGCATAAAGTGCAGATCCTGGAGTTGCTACCCTACTGTTCACTGGAACTGATGGTTTCCAAAATCTTAATTTCTTGAAGAATATCTGCTCCCTTTACTCCTCTGGTATCGAAGTATAACAGCCTGATCTGTACATATTTACCGAAAAGAAACAAAAAAAGGTCAAAAAAGCTTGTTCTTTTTCTGATCCCCATATGACTCCTTGCTCAATTTAAAAGGTGACTGAAATGAAGTATGCTTCTTATTCAGTTACCAGTTATCATTCATATGCAAGACTGGCCTTTTGCCTCCAGTTTTTGGATGTCCCCTCTGCTGCTAACTCTTTATGACTGTGTTTAAGTAACTTTGCTGTGCATTAATTTATTAAATGTTGTTTTAATGGCTAATCACTTCCATAAAATGCCTCCTGAGATGCTCATGGAACACTCGTAGGAATTCTTTCTTTCGCTAAGAAAAGCACAGAGATTTGAGCTCTGCGGCTGCACATATGGGATGTGCAAAGGCTGGGAAGTAATTTTTTTACTGAGGTCCCCACAGCCTATCTGCAGATGTAGCTCCTGATGATCTCTGGCACTTGACTCTTCTGCTGTAGGAGGAAAAAGGTGTTTCTTCTGCTTGTAAGATCCTGCTTGGCTTTTAATGCGCATCTGTGTGCATTTCTAACGCTGCCTGACTGCTCGAGCTCTGGAGGCCAGGTTTCTTGGCATGTCTTACATTGCAAGAGGTGCAGAATTGTAATCTGTGCACAGACAACGCAGCAGAACGGGAACAGGCTTCAGGAGCCTGGGCTGCTCATTTCCCCATGGGCATGGGGCGCGTTTCCTGTGCCCGGGTGGGAAGCCATCATTTTATTGTCTCTGTTACATACAAAATTCTCTCTGCTTTGGTTCCAGGAGGCGAAATGAATCAGATAATCTCTTTGTTTCTTCCTGATTTTTACAGCAAGCGGTGACTTCTGTGTTTGCGAGTTTGAGAATTCCAAGTAGGAGTTTTAGAGGATACCTTTGTTCTCTCTAGAAACAACTTCAGCTTTTATTTGTTCTTATCACTTATTCTGCGTTGCTTTTGTTTCCAGGGTGAACTGACTAACAGACGTTACAAATTTCAGCTCCTTTCCCTTCTCCTTGTGCGGGTCGAGCTCCTCGCAACATGGCGGCAGGGGCCGGGCGGGGGGCGCGCCCCGGCGCATGGAGGCGATGTGCTGCCACAACCAGCGGCTCGGCCCGCCGCAGCACCGGCACCGCTGAAGCTGCTCCCCGTGAACGATCAGCTCCGGGAGCTGCAGACGATCATCACGGACGAGTGACCGAGCAGCGAGGCGGGCAGCTGGGGGCCGGCAGCACCCGGGGAGCCCCCGCGGCGGCGGGAAGCGCGGCCTGAGGAGGAGCCGGGGCGGGGCTGGGGGAGGCTGAGGGGGGATCGCTGCCCTCAGGGGCCGCAGAGGTGTGATTTAAAGAAGTCCGGGTATATAATTGCGAATTTATGCTGAATACCGATACCCAGTTGTCAGATTTATGTGACTCATCATTCTTTTTTTGCCCAGAAGTCAGGCTTCAGACACAATTCATCGTGGCTTGTTCTTTGAGGTATATTTGGGAAATTTATGCAATTTTCATTCTTGTTTGACAGAGGAGAAAGGAGGAGGGGAGAATCCATCTGTGTGCTGCAGCTGTTTTAGAGAGAAAAACCGAAAAAAGGGCAGTTGGTCCTGTGGCTTGGCTGTATTTGTGAGAGGAGTTGCTGACGAAGTCTCAATTAGCGAAACATCCCCCCTAGCAAAGCAGAGAGACCCCCAAAGGAAAGGTGAGCCTGAGCGAGAAGCTTTTTGCAGTATGCTTTGGGCTTATTTTGTGCTTTATTACTTAAGTAAAGAGTATCTCTGTTGGGAAGCTGCAAACTCTGAAGGAGATAATGTGTGGAGCAGGGATGTGGGCACGAGCTGCTTGGGAGGGCTGGACACCCGTCTGAAAACACGGGGACTGGAACTGCCAGGTCCCTCTGGACACCTGTCTGAAAACACGGGGACTGGAACTGCCAGGTCCCTCATGCTGGCAGGGGTGTCTGACACCGAGTGCCGTAGCTCAGCCTCCTGCCATGGAGCTCAGAGGGTGGCAGGTTCTGTGCTGGTGTCACGTAATAGTCCTAATGCTGGAGAGCTTTGCTGTCCTGCTGCAGTCTTGTTTAGGTTCCTTTTTATTGCAGGGCTGGAACGCTTAAAGAATTAGCACTAGTCAGAAGTAACTGTAAATTTTGAGGATTCTCCAGGATGAAACTGTGAACAAAGAGTAAAAAAGTGTCAGTTTACTCAAGACTGCAAAACTGTAAGACTCGTAGGCATACCGCAAAAGGTGCATATTTTGTCTGAAAGAATGGAGTCGACTCATTATCAGTAATCCCTTATATACAAGTACTAAAACAGTCTACTTGTAAATAAAGTTACACACACTGTGGTTTCACTAGTTCTCAGGTGTTACAAACTCACTGTGATCCCACAGTGTGCAAGCACCGTTTCCACTGCCTTGCTGAATGCTAATAAGCTTCCACCTAATTTAACCACAGAAAGACATCCCTTCCACATCAACACCTACTACAAGCTCCAAAACTGGTTTGTAAAGCTTAGTGGAGGTACGCTCGTAGGTTTTTTTTGCTGCTTGTAAAAACTGGAAGTCACACCAGGCACTGTAAAATAGAGCAACAAGACGGTCTTGAGGACCATCATGTCATGCCCATAGCAGAGAATTGTCTTAGCATTTACCAAATACCTTGAAACCATTCAATTGAGAGAAGGTAAAAAGGAAGGAAGAAACTACATATTGAAGTCCATATATTAACAACACAGGTGCTATATTTAGAGGCAGGTATGAAGCATTATATTAAGGACATGCTTATATCTTGCTATGCTTTAGGTCAGCTCCAAGATTCTTCTACTCAACTGACAGCTGGTCTCATAGTTTTGTGGCTGAGATCCTGAAGTGAAACTTGTCTGGTATTTAGCTTTCACCAAAGAGCATGTCCTGAGTTAGGACATATATGTCCAAGCTGTCCCCAACTTCTTATTGAGGCCTTTCTCTTCCAACAATTTCCTGGGATTCATAACTTTGGATTCCTAACTCATTTTAACGTTCCCCTTGAAGGGTTCGGTGTGCCCCAACCCTGTCTTTACAAATGCATTTTTCCTTGGATGGAGTAAGTTGGAAGCATCTTTTGTCCATACAATGAATCGGATTTCTTCATAGTTCTTGTGATACTTCAACAGAAAACATTCACAAACCTAGCAGCAATATATCTATTACTTATTAGTGATGCTCCCTCCACTTGGATATGTTCTTCACACAGTGAAGCTGGTTTCATACAAGCACCTAAGTTGCCAGCTCTACTTCTTATCAGACTATAAATAAGCATGTGGCTTGTTACTACTTCTTATTTGGGATTAAATGCAGCCATAATCAAACATATTCAGGACGAGAATAGGTTTATAAGGAATGCTATCAACCTTGGCTTTGAGGATTCTGTGATAAAAACTGATGCTTTAAAAGGCCTGAATTAATATACCCATAGGAATCATTTGAACCAATTTTTATAGCTTTTTATAAAACCTTGTGTTTTATTGCAGTTCATTCTTTCATTCTGCCCTGTATTTCACAGTTCACATCCATCTGCAAATGCCATTTTTGTTCCATTTTGACTACATTGTCCCCTATTCATCTATTTTGAAATGGAATAAATTAATTACAGTTTCTTGCCTCTGAAATGCCTTGATTTTACGAGGTATGTAATACCTCCACACTGGAGTTTCTGTCTTCTGCACTACACCCTGTCGTGTGGTTCTTAGAGGAAAAAACTAAGTACCTATTTCCAATATGAAAGCAGATGATGCTTTCCAAGTGTTGAGAGAACGGAGGAAATCAGTCTTCATGCCAACACCCCGTATGTCAGAGGTGTCTTCATTTTTTGTCTTCAGTTTGCTGTTGGGGATACTGAGACACCCCTGACATAGCTGTACAGCGGGTTAGGGTGTAACGTGCTACCGTTCAGTACGCTGACCTTGTTCTCAAGCCCTGGTTTGCTGTCTGCACAGCTCGTGGAAGGACTGGTGGCTGTACTCCAGAGTATACCCAAGCGCACACCCCTCCGATTAGTACAATATTAGTTTGCCACATGATTTTACCATTTGATATTTTAATATTTTGGAATTGGCAGCGTATTATTTTATGATGCTTTGGAGGTGATGTGGAAAAGGTCCAGATTAGATATTTTTTAGGATTCTATTTACAAATCTCTTCTGTGGTGAGTTCTTTCCATTCTCAAAGCTTCTGTTTCTTCTACTGAGCTGCTTCTGTCATCTTTTCTGACTGACAGCTCTGGAGCTCTGTCTGGCTTATCCAAGAAGATCCTCTGCTTCTACAGCTAAATCTGCAGATTTTTTTGGGAGGGGGGTTGTGGTTTGGTTTTTTTTGTTGTTTGGTTGGGTTTTGGTTTTTTTTTTTTTGGTAGCAAGCTACTTTAAACAGCGTACATTTATAAAACTCTCCTGTTAGCTTTCTGTGTCTATAGCATGAGCTTTCGTCTCCTGGTTAGGTCACTTTGAGAGAAGGGTTTGCCTGTTTCTGACCACTACAGGTATGCAGCCTCTTTTTTCTCTTTGTGTCTCTCTCAGGGTTTGTGCCGTGCCTTGTACAGGTATCAATAATCTGGTATCATGTAAATAAACTGGTATCAAAAGGAAAAAGAGAAGATTGGAACTGGAAAAAAGACTGAAATAACAGGGGGAGGAATATTAACTAATATGAAAAAAAGAACACTGGTCTATTATTTGGTATTAATGTGTCTGTACTGTCAGATATTTGATTCTGTGATAGATGCCACCTGATAAAAGCTGATCAATGTCACCATTGTTCTGTTTGTGCTATGTAAGTTACTGGATTGTTTTTTTTCAGTACTCCTTTCTTCTGTCATCATCAATAATTTCTCATCCTTCTTAAGCCACCCCTTAGTAATCTGTAAACTAAACAGCTAGCATTTAACACTTTTAATCCCNGTTTGGGTTTTTTTTTTTCAGTACTCTTTCCTTTTGTCATTCTTAAGTCACCCCTTAGTTATCTGTAAACTAAACTGCTAACATTTAACACTTTTAATCCTTTTTTTCAAAATTAATTGCCTTCTTTCCATCAGTCTGCTGATGTATTTTTTCAGTGTTACATGAATGGCAGAACATTGTTTTCAATATTCCATCAAAAAACTAAAAATTCATATTTCATGGGAGGAATAGATTTATTTCTTATGCAGTTGGTGCTTGCTTCAGAACTTTAAAACTATATTAGACAAAAAATTAGGGCTAGTCTGTACTAAAGAGAGGATGAACTGAATGATCAAATGCATGTTTTCCATTTTCAATTTTTGGGTCTTATTGGAAGTATGGAACAGGTTCTATGGGTGATGCAGTGTACAGGCATGTGGAACCTGCTCTTCTTTTGGTATTGAACAAAGCCAAGTTGTCTCAGAATGGTCCTGTGAGGTTTAACAATACATGTTTGTGGAGTGATTTTGTAAATGTCCATTAGAGAGGCATTAGAGGTGTGTCAAACACTGTGATATCACAGTTCAGGGTTCCTTTAGCCACGTGCAGGATATTCCATGTAGTGCAAGTCCAAAGAGCTCGATTCCAATGAGCTTTGGAATATTTCTGAAGAGTGGAAATACTGGACACGTATCATACAGCGGAGCGCCTGTGCTGTAGGTCAGATCAGTCCAGAATGCACTGTATCTGCACACGGACACTGTACGTTTGAAGGCTGCCTCAGCAATGCAGGCAGAAACATTTGAAATAACTCAAAAGATGCCACAGTGCTGGCCAGCCTGTCTGTGCAGGCTGTTCTAGACAAAGAGTCACAATTATCACATTTTGCATGGTCAAACTTCCATGTTGAAGGGCATACCGAAAGAAGCGGATGTATTGAAGCCATGAGCCTGGAATTCCTGTTTATCTTTCTGAATGGTGCCACTGGGCGGCACTGTTCAGACCAGGTTCTGCCAAACGCAATTCTGATGAAGAATTAGATTAGTGACAGGGAAATGTTGTCTCCGTCGTTTAAAGTGAATCCTGGTCAGAAGCAAAGCTGCGTATCAAAGTGCAGGCTAGAGAAAGCCTGCCTCATTAAAAATCAGCTTTAAGCCAGTTGCCCATGTCCTTTCTGTCTGTCTTGTCTTTCTCTCCTGCAAAGGCGCTTACAACTCTCCCTCAAGGCAAGAGCATCAGTAGTCAAGCTCTGGTAGCTTTGAAGAACTCTTTATGTGATTAAAAATGCCACAGAGAGTTACAGCTTCCTCATGGCTCTGCATGCCAGTCAGATGAGGGTATATCGGCCACTGTAGATGTAATCCATGGCATAGCTGTCTCCCTAAATGGACGTTTATTTAGGAACCATACGACTGCCCTGTTATTCAGGTCTCCACGGAACTACGGCGGAGCTGTGTCAGCTGAAGTTCTCTGAGGCATCTCACAGCTTAACCCTGGCCAGGGCGTGGAACACAGGACACGGTCTGTGCAGAGACACGCCATGCCGTGTGCCGTCCAGATTACACTGTCCCCTCCGGCCATGCTCCCGAGGCGAGGAAAACCACCGGGGCACTTGCTTCGTGGGATCCCCAAAATCTGCTGAGAGGGATGTGCGCCAGCTTCGGCCCCTTTTCTCATCTGACAGCGACACCAGCGCCTGGCTGCGTGTGGAGAACGCATGAGAGCACTAATGGGCGGTTTGGAAGCAGCACCTGCCAACAGGAGACTTGTCAAAGCACCACCGAACCGCCCTGAGGCGAGCAGCACTCGCCATTGTGTGTTTGCGCCTGAAAACCCCCATATTTCAACAGCCGGATTTCTCAAAAAGCATGCGCTTATCTAGACAGCCAGAACAAAAATCCTCCTGAGGAGATGACACCTCCTCGAGGTGCTCAGCCGCTCCCCAGCCCAGCTGAGGGCGACCTCGGCGCCCTCCCGCCTCGCCGCTGCCCACCAGCCACAGCGCACGGGACGGCGGGAAAGCTGGGCGGCCGCCCGCCTTCCCCTCAGGGCTCCGCCCCGCCCCTCCTCCCCGCGAGTCCGCCGGTGTCCCACAATCCTCCGCTCTGCTGCCCTTCCGACATGGCGCTGCCGGGGGCTCCGCGGAGCCTGCTTGCAGCTGCCTTCCGCCGGCGCCGGCTGCTCGCCCTCGCCCTGCTGCGGCCTCCGGCGGTCGCCTGCGCGCACGGCTGGCTTGCGGGGAGCGGGCGGCAGCGGGCCGGCGCGGCCCCGGGGAGCGGACAGGTGCGTCGGGGCGCCGAGGGCGGGCGGCGGAGGGCGCCGGAGGAGCGGTACCGGGCCCCTGAGGAGGTGCTGCCCCCGCGGGCTAGGTGAGGACGGCCCGGTTCGTCCTTGCCCGCCGTGGGGGGACCGTGCAGCCGCCTCTGGGGTGGGCCCCGGCGGCGGAGCCCCTTGTCCAGGGGCTGGGGGGGGCATGGCGCGGAGCTCCCTTTGCAGCCTGCGCGGGGAGCGGTCTGGTCGTGACTGGGGAGGTCTGGGGCGAGTCTGGGCCCAGAGAGCTGGAGGATGGAGCTGTCCCGCGGCCGTGTGGAGGGGAGCGGTCTGCCTGCCCACGGTGCGTTCCAGCCTCTGGTCACCTTGTGGAGAAGCCTTAGCAGACCACTGCCTCTGAACTCAGGCTAAACGCTTGTGTACAGAGTAACTGATGCTGACAGCTGAATTTGCTGTTATGTAGGGAAAGGAAGTTGGAACTGGATTTTTTTCTGTCAGCAGTAAGGCTGTAACGTGTCACAGTGAATGATTTTTTTTTGTTACAAGTGAGGAATTGAGTGCATATGTCAAATGGAGCACAGCTTTCACTAGTTCATGCGCGTTTTTCCAAGTGAGTTGAGGAAGTGTGTCTCAAAGACTGAGTGAATGAGCTTTCCCTAGGCTCTCAGATAACTGTTATTTCTGTTTGATAGTAACCTTTTCTTTGCTCCCCAGATTACTGCTGTTAGTGACCAGCTTTTCTTTGTCACCTGCCTTCCTTAGTTTCCCCTGACAGGCAGAATTCTGGCACCGATAACAGTCGAGTTCATGGTACTTGGTAGATGAGATGGGCAGGGCTGAAGTAGTAAATTTTGGGGGGTTTTAGTTTTGAAACTTGTGCAAGACGAGAAGCTGAGAGTTGGAGGTGAAATATATTTGGATATGTTAAAATATATCTGGGTACTCAGTATTGTCCAGTGTTCCTGGAATTTCAGATGTTAGTAAATAATAACAGTGTTATTGTGGTGATGTATAGAAGTATTAACTTTAATCTTGTTTTCTTCTGAATGTTTTGATTTTCTTGTGAGAAATGTAAATTCTTGCTGATAAATTTTATGGCCAGGTTGCTAAATGTTGATTTACACTAACTTTTAAGAACTAGAAGGCTGTCTATGTCTGTAGTATATATGTGCATTCATCTCTGTTTAAAACGTTGTACCACAGTATGACAAATAGGCAACACATTTTATGTAATTGTGTTGTGTGAATTTATTTGTTTGTTATCTATCAGAAGACGGAGGCTTAGTTAGTGTTCTGGAGTTTTTAGTTGTAATGTCCTTCAAAATTTTGGGACGAGTTGGCATTATTTTTTTTAACATGTAATTAAATCTGCTGACTGAGGAAAATGCCCTGTCCTGTGATTTCAGTTTCCTTTTTTTCTTCTTCTGATTTTTCAGTTAGTTCAAGAAATATTGTGTCTGCACCAACAGAAGTGACTGTCAAAAGTTGGCAAGGCACTTCAGCAGGTTGTATTTCAGAGCCATTGATTTTTATAAATTAGGTAATTGAGCATTTAAAAAAATCTGAGAGCAAGTATGTGCATCCTATTTTAGTTTCAGTTATTTAATTATTTTGCTATGTTTATACACTGATAAGGACTGAATATTTTTTAACAGGCTTATTCTGAACACTTTTCTATAGATTAAAAAACTCAAGAAACACACCTGGTTTTGCATTTAAAACAACTTCAGTTTGTTTGCCGTAGTCTTGAGCTGCGTGCTACACAGTCATCTCGGAATTAGATTTAATGAAATTAGTGTTTTATAGCGTGTGTTTTCCTGAAAGCCTCCTGGCTGCTGTGTGATGACACATCTCAGTATATACACTTTAATGTGTGGGAAAGCTCTTATATTCAACAAGCTTATATTCTAGGTTTCAAACATAGGTTAGATTTTGCACTGGCTTGTTGAATATAACACCGGGCAGTAAATGTGAAATAAATGCCCGTGATCCAGCTTCTTAACCTCACATGGGATGGGAGATTGGCAGGACCCAGCCACGTGTGAAATCCAAATCATTGGCGTTAACAGAGTGTCTTCCCTGAGCTGTTCCGATATAGTAAGGACCTTCCTGGGAGGGTGCCCCTAATGTGCTGTGGTTATACCAGCAACACAGGGCTTCTCGCTGCTGTAGTAAAATCGTTTTTGTGAGTAAAATCAACTGTACAACCACAGTTCTGCTTCTGCTGATGTAACGACAGGAAGAGTGGAGGTTTGTGACAGCAGAGCTGTGTCAGTCAAGAGCTGTGCCTTTCACAGCTCAGGCTGGTAAATGGTGTAGCTTTAGCCTAACTCGTGAGAAAAAATGGGATTAAAAGAAGGAAGAAGCTCTGGTGAAAGTTGAACATAAAAGCAAAGTTACTAATTGTTCTTCTTGAAAAAGATTATTTCAAACACTTGCTCATCATCATCCTTCTACTCTGCTTTGCATCCATGCAGTACTTGATCCTCAGCCTTCGGTTGTTTTATGTCAGTTGTAAACATTTTTTAAGCTGACAATTAATTGTAAGTCTAATTGTATTATAATACAGTGTGTGTATTTTCTATGGCACTTAGTGCAATGAGATTCAAATACAGCAGAGTTCTTTGTGTGCTGTTGTATTTCTTCCCTTACACTTAAATTTTTCAGTGTTTTTGATTCGAGTCTTGCTTTTCTGAGTAATAAGACACGTAATATTTGTATCCTGGAGAGAAAAATAATTACATTTATGCAGGGGAAAAACAGGTGTCATAAATATTGTGGAACTGTGATCAGACTCCATTTCTTGATATTGAGATCAGTTTGTATTTCCACAGATGGAGCTCTCTCTGTTCACCCTCCTGTGGCTGGAGTCGGCAGGGGTTTATCGTGTCAAAACTCGTGTTTTGAATTTAGGAGCTCTGCTGAGTAGTGATAGAGAGAATGGGTGTGTTGGATGTGGCTGCCTGGTAAACTTTGAAAAGTAACCAAAGACTAATTTTTTTCCTAGAAAGCTTAGGGTTTTTTTTTTGTAGAACAGTTTGCTCGCATACAAAATAAAAGCAATGACAAATTCTATTTGACCCAAAAATTAAATGCAAGGAAAATAGCATTTGACTGAAAAGGTCCAACAGACTTTAACTAAGAGTAATTATTCTACTAGCAGTCTGTATAAGTCAAGAAATACACTGAGGGGTTTCTTTCAGAGAGGACTTGGCACTTGTAGAAAGCAAGGCTTTGTAACTTACTGGAAGAGTAATGTTAAAAAATAGACTTCTTTTTTCTTGCATTATCTTGCCCTTCCAGCTGTCACATGACATGTGATAAAGAGCATGTTGTTCTGCATAATGTAATAATAACCCTTGCTTTGGACGTGGTTGTAAGAGAAGTTTCAGGTATTTTAGTTAGATTTATTTATATTTTGCCTTTTTTTTTACCTGAAGCCTGACCTGTTCTGTAAAATTATACTGATGTTTATTGTCCAGACATCATTTCGCACGTCTGCGTGCATTGCTAAATTCCCTTCTCTAGACTTTGATGGTGTAGCTTGATGTATGGAAACTATGAATCAGCAGTCTCCATTGACAGATATATGCTTTGGAACAGAGTATTTGAAATTCCTTGCATTTTCAAAAACCCTTTACACAGGAAGTATTGGTGCTGAGCTGATCACCCATCCTATATGTCTGCCTGTAAAAATTGACATCTAGTGATACTGAAAATTACTGCGAGGAAGGCCCTATAGCAAAGTAGAACAGGTAGAAATATGAGAACTTGATCTGAAGGTGGTTTGGGGAACACAGGGGGGCACAGGGTAAGCAACACTCCCTGTAGTCGGGATGCTGTGCTGTACGTTGGGGTGCCGGCTGTTGATGCTGTGTGGGTTTTCCGTCTGCCATTGAGATGTGTTCTACCAAAGGAAGCCAGATGTGAGGGTGTGTTAGTAAGATGTTACAGGGAGAACTCCTTCAGGTATCTCTTTGTTAACCTCTGTTTTGTTTGCTCTGGGTATGTGTGCAGAGCACTTGCATGTTGGCCATTGTTAAACATCACTCCGGTTAAGTTTATATTGTTCATATTTGTGACAGTTTAGTCTGTATTTATACCAGAATATTTTCACCTTTTCTCTCATCTTCCTCTGTTCTTTCCTATTCATCTTTTCTTGGTTTGTGAACTCAGCACAATGAACAGTGTGACTTGAATCCTACCTTCAGGTATCTGTTCTGTTACAGTTGGTTTAAAAAAGCCATCCCCATTAGACTAGATTGCAGCATGTCTGGAACAGTACGGAACGTACTCCAGAGAGAAGCTTCTAAGTGTGGATTTGACCTTGTGCAAATGTGTTTAATCCCTGTTGTTTGTTTGCATTTATAGTGTCTAAACTACTACCAACACTCATGACACTTTAGCAATATGACTTTTATGTGCAATCAGTAGTAGACATCTGTTTCATCCGTTAGAGTATCTAGAATCATATTCAAAAATACATTAGAAGAACATAATGGTGCAGAGTCAGGCGTTCAAAAGTTAGGAAATGCCAGAATTTAAGTTCCCTGCATAATTTATTAAATTCAGAAAATTCATGATTTGTTCCTTCTCCTTTAAACCAATAACCTACTTTGATCTGTTGCAGTAGGGTTCAAGGATGCCTTTTGTTTGTAGTCTTCAATCTATTGGGAAAGAGTTGTAGTGAGGGAAAGCGGAGTCCCAAGTCTGCCTGCGGGACGTGCTGAGAGCGGCAGGGTAAGCTTCAGTCCCACTCCTTTGGGCAGTTTTGCTGGTAACACTGTGATGGCTGGAGGACTTACCTGTGGAGTAAATTGTTCACCTTGTTTAATTATTTTTTTGCTGAGACTTGGTTTTTAGCAGGAGCTTGAGAGAGGATTGAAACCTCATGTCTTCCAGGCTCAAGACTGAAAATAAGAACTGAAGTTTTCCTCAGCACTTTGTGTAAATCTTTTTGTCTTTTTGCTGTGTTCATCTCTTACCTCCCTGGCAGTTCATGGGTTCAGTGAAGTAGGCTATCTAATGCCGTAACTGAGATGAGATCTGCTGGTGTTTCAGTAGAAGTTGTTTCTGTGATGTTGTTTGTCTCATACGTCATTCAGAAGATAACTTTGTGAACTTCGGGGCCAAAGGACATGACTTATTAGTAAATTATTTTTATGATATCCTGTGAGTACACTGTAGAAGAACAGAAATTGGCTTCTTTCCAATTCCTGTTGGATCAGTTCTCCACTCCCGTGTACTAGGAATGTACAAGGACATGCATTCAAAGTTAAATACCTGAATTTCAGTTCTTGCAGTACTCAAGATAGTTTTCTTGCAAAGGCCAAGCAGGAGAGTAGGGTAGTGCTCAAGAGAGCTTCCAGCTGAGTTGTCTTCAGAGACACCAAAGCCAAGTTGTGAACCGTGGTTCGTCAGCCCCTGAACTCCTTTTTGACATGGTGTCTCAACAGCCTCTTATCAGCATCGTGTTTAAAGGAGTATGAATGCCGGCGTGAAGATGCTGAGGGTTTCAGTGTGCCGACTGCACTCTGGGCTGGAGGAGACAGGAATTTGGTCTCAGATGTTGGGTTCTCAGTGTTTCCCAGATGCCGCGATAGTGGTTACTGCTAGGAGTGCTTGCTCCTCCTCTTGTGTGTTGGTGGGAACTTTTATCCAAAATAAGCATGCCTCTGTGATGATTACATTCATTTTCAGTAACTTAGGATGTGTGGAGACTTCAAAACCTTGAAGTCTTTCTCTTTTTCCATTATATTTTCTGTTTAATAAACTGCCGCTGTTCCCGTGGAGGGTGTATTAGTTTAGATGGAACCCTCTGTGCTGACATGAAACATTGAGTGTCTCTACAATGAAGCATATTGTAAACGCAGCTCCTTCATTTAACCCAGGTCTTGGAAGCATCAGGGCAGTTCACCCAGGCCAGTTACCTCTACTAAGTGCAAAATGTATAATTGTGATGTTTTCTCTTTCTCTGTATGTAGTGTCACAGAATGGAAATGTTTGAAATAAGCAGGTCCCAGGTGGTGACTTGTGGAGGAATGATCTTAATTTTCTTAAAATGACTGACTAAATTATAACTTGTATGTGTCTTAGGACAGGAACAAATGAACATTTAAGGCAAGATATAAAATAAGTGATGGTGCTGCTGTTTGTCAAGGTTAAAAATACCCTTTTTTATGAGCAAGTTCTTTTTCCTTTTTAGCATTTGTCTTTTGCCTTGAGCTGATGAGCAGCTCTTGTGCTGCTTTGCTCTGCGGTGGTGATGTTTGTGTAGTGTGAGGTGTATGGTTAATATTGCAGTGGAGCAGTAAAAGATTTAGTGTGGAACGTGTCAAACATGGTGTAGCACCATCGTTTCTAACCAAAAGACAGGTCCTTGTTCTGCTGCAGGGGAGGCACTGCCAGCTAGCCCATCTGAGGAAAATAAACGATCCTTTGAAACTCTTAGGGAAAATGGATTGCTTTCAGTGTAACACGTAAAGCATGCTACAGTTGGTGCCTAGCAGTATATCTGTTGAAGGTGCATCGACAGATTTGTGAATATTGGATATCTCGGGTCCTGCCTACCTAAAACTTGGAATCAGCTGTGCTCTAGTTTCTGATCGTCCCAGTGCTTCCCAGTCAAGAGCTGTGGCTTTGATTAGCACTGTGGTCTAAGAGAAAAGCATGGCATGAGCTGAGCTAAGAGAAATTGGAAACAGCAGAACCTATAAGCATAAGAATAACAGTTCATAATAAAAACAACAAAAGAATATTTGAAAGAAGTCAGAAGATAGCCCGGGAGAAAATTAAAATGAGAGGAAAGGGAAAACTTTGGGCTTTCGTGATACAAAAGAAGCAAAGTCTGATGGGAGTGGGGATTCAGGGAAGGGAAAGGTTCATTGTCACTTTAGCATTTTTAATGGATGGATGTCATTTATTTTACAGCTGCTCCCCACTCGTTTTCTTTTTCTGTGGTCAGTTGTTAAAAAACAAAGGCATCTGCCTTGTTTTCATGTTATGCTTGTTTACATAAACTGGATGAATAGTCTCTGAATGTGACCTGCATGATCTGCATGACTCCATTTTCACTTTTTTTTTCCCCCTTTTTATTCTGTAGGTTCCACCAATCTGCAAGCAAAGATCATGGCACAGTCTGGGGGGAGATTATTCAAGGCCATTATTAGAGGCTTCAGAGGTAGGTATAAATTGTTTTTCTTCCTACTTGCAAGTCAGAGAAAACTCAAGCCCTTGGAGCAGCTTTCAGTGTAGTCTGCTGGGTTTATTTTTAATGTCATTATTTACAGTTTTAAAGTGTAACAAGTTAAATGGCAGGTTGTTTCTGCCTCTAGAGAAGGATATAACTTTGCTTCAGACTCTTGCACTCTCCTCAAGAAGTCTTTTTGCATCTCTAGAAATCAATGATAATAATTTACAAAGAAGAGTTCTTTAAAAAGTAGGTTTTGTGCGTTGATACTGAGATTCATGTTGTCAGGCATAGAAAATACCAATGCATGGAAAGCTGTGAGCTTTCCTTGAATGTGTACTTGTGTATTACTCCAAAATTCTGCTTAGGTTGTGGAACATCAATAAACTGTGGAAATTTATTCTCATTCTTCTGAGTGCCAGGATGTCAGGCTCTTATTCCCATGAGGTCTGCTTGTCTTGACACTAACGTAAACATAAGGAGGATGCAGTTTTTACTGTTCATGGGATAATTATGACACATTTCTAAGTAACACACTTTGCTTGAATTAAGCTAGGAGATGTACTTGTCTTGGTTTTCAGTTTTTTTGTTATTAAAAAATAACGACTCATAGAACTGACTTAAGCAGCTAAAATCTTTTGAGAGTCATTGGGACTTCAAAGCGTAAAATCTACTCAGATTGTTCTTTATAATGTTTTTCTTCAAAAATATGAAAAGTGAAGTTTTGATTTGGGAAACCCTGAGGTCTGCTATCAAACCATATCCATAAAATGAGATTCCTAAAGAGCTTTTACATCACTTGAACCTGGAAATTATCAACATGTAGCAAATCTTTTAAACAAAATGGAGGCAATTTTTGAAAAACGTCAACACATCCATTGTTTGCGACAGGCACTTTGAAATTAAACTCTGAGAAGTGCCCAGTGGTAGTGAGTTACTATTTTTTAGTACCTTTACATGCATTAATAAATTCAGAAATTTTCTCCGTATTTATTTAGCAGGGAATCTTTGCCACATTCTAAGACAAGTGAACATTTATCTTAAAAAAGCAGGTTCTGCACCTGGATGGATTGCAGCAGGGGCTCTGGAGCGGGTTAATTTGTACCCCCTCATAGGGCACCAGTAGACTGTTTTTATCCTGATAGCAAAGAGAAGCATGAAGTGGATTTATCTATTTATTTTGCCCCCAAGTAAAGTTACTTTTCACCTACGTGGAAAGAGTATTATTGCTTAGGTGTGTTTCTCTTTATTTATTAATGTGCCTGAGTATGGTTGTCCTCCAAAACTCTAATTTCTTTTCAGGGTTCTTCAGTCCACTTTTCAGTTTTCAGGTGTGCTTTTAACTGAAATATTTAAGGCTCTGTTATCTTTACCTCCTGGCTGCTTGGAACATGCTCTTTACTTTAGTGCTACATTTATAGTCCCTTTCTTACTATTGTTTCCTTAAGCAAGGCAAGGTTTTAGAGAGAGGTAATATCTTTTATTAAAGCAAGCTGATCCAGTTGGATGTTGAGGGAGGGAAAACGGACCAGTAGTTCTTTCTGTTGGCTTTTACATGCATGTTTCCTGAGGTTTTTGCAAATTGACTTTTCATTTTCACACAGATCCTCCCGAGGTGGCGACTGATAGAGAAGAGAATGTGTTGGCATGGTCACGCAGGTGGAGGGCTTCACACAGATCCAAAGGAAGGGGTAAAAAAATTGCTTAATTTGTATTGCTTCTTAAATAAACAATGTGATCAGCTTCCTCCCAGAAAAGCTGAAGACTGCAAGCAACAATTTGTGAAAAACTGTATTGGTAGATATGTGAATACTTTAGTGGAGCAGATACCATTTAATTGTCGATGTAGGCTTACTAGCTCTTAAATTGCAAATGTTCATAATAGCTGTGTTGAAGTGCTTCAGTTTTTTATTAAAAATACAATCTTAGTGTCACACAGTCTTTTGAAATTGGCCTGCGTTATGTTAGATTTTTTTTCATGGAAAGTACGTTCCATTGTAATTTATTGTCATTTGTTATTCTTGTTTGTGACTGGTATTACCCTGTGTCTTGACATTCAGGACAGTAGAAATCAGGTTGTGGATACATGTTACTGCATCAGTTGGTTAAATTGCACTTGAGGTGGGGGGAGAAGAGAAGTAATTAACCTGCATATATTTTTACTTGGATTTAATGTTAATGCATCTGATATATTTTGACTGTATTTATATTCAGGAAGTGCACGTTAAGATAATTATGATAAGTATAAGGAGAAGCAGCGTCTTTTATTAGACCAAGTGATTGCAGTTGGAAAACGAGGCACGCTTTTGGTTAAAATAACACAATATAAACTTTGCATGATTAAAATAGCAAAATCAAAGCTCTTCAGTTTATATAACTTTAATTTTCTCACTTCCTGTTCAAACTCATTTCTGATGCTCTGTGTATCTGTAGAACAGTTCTGCGTGATGATTGTAACTTGTTCAAACTTGGGTGGGATCTCCTTAAAGCTACTGAAGACCATGGTGATAACAAACTGAAATTTCAGTGCAGAATCCAGATCTTTCAGGGCTGGTTTGCTCATGCTTCACTTTTGATGAGGTATTTCCTACAGCCTCATATGTAAAGAAACCAAAGAGTTAAACCTAGGATTTCCTCTTCAGTTTTTACCCTTCATTGAATCCAAACCTGTTTGTGCTACAGGCAGAAGTTAGGAGAGATGCTGCCAAAATTTACGCTTTGCTATTAAGAGAGAATTTCATAACCTGAAGTATAGCCGGTGTGTTTTAGCGAACATCTGTTCTCTTTCCTACATCAGGTGCAGGGGAAACAGAATAATCGGATGGCTGCAGTCAGCATTACTGCTGGCTGTATGTGAACATTAACTTTAGACTAATTTTAAGACCCTTCTAGTAGCACATGTAGGCTTCTTCAGAGATTTTGTAGGCAAAACAGCCTTTAAAGCTCTCAGAATATCCTCCATGTTTACCCTAATTATGTATTTTATGGAATGTAATTATTATGGATTGTATTTCTCCTGTAAATAGGAGGAGAGTATTATCCCCTGTGTTGTCACTCTGGTGGTCACACAGCTGTTGGGCTTAATTATTTGTTCTTGGGGTCTTTTTTCTACTAGAATTTCTGTTTGCCTGGGTATGGTTAGTTAGATGAATGTTTCCTGTTTGCTGTCATAACTTCATTTTTCACAACTCCATGGAAAAGATTTTTTTTGTATATATGTAGGACAGACTCACCCTGTCTGGATGATTCAATTGCAAATCCATTTTGCAGACTCAGCTTCACAACTGACCTATCTTCAAAAGTACCACAAGGGGCTGTTTATTCTTTCTTTAAAAAGCTCTTTCCTGAAATGCAGACATTTTTCAACTTAATCCCTTCACATGTGATGGACAACTTCCAGGACAAATCTATTTAATCATTGTGGGTATTACATGTTTAAACATAATGTATTTTCTTTGGAGTTACTACTTCTCAGAGGTCTACAGTTTGGCATAATTGAAACATTTAAATTTCAGAGTTTTCTCTGGCTAGAAAGGAAAAGGAAGGTTCTGTTTACCAAAACACCAGTAATGTTAAGGAATGGTGGCTGTTCCTTGACATTAAAACTCACTAGGAATATGTTAGCCAGAAATTTTGATGCCAAAAATGAAGGGAAGGAAATCTGATGTTACAATTCTTGCACTTGTAAATGCACACGCTTGTATTCGGTGTGTAAAACTACTGGCACCCAATTTACCACGTGTTCTTTTCCCCTAGGATTACGCTTTTAGGAAAACTGCAGGTGATACACACGTCAGCTATATCACACCTTTTTCTCTTCCAAATTTTTTTTGACAAACCAGCCTGTTCATTGTGGGACTGATGTTCTAAATTGCTCCTTTTTATAGCAGCTTCAGGGGATACGGAACCGAATGCGAAGGATAAACACAGAGGATGAAGGACACCTTACCTTCATCTCAGAAGTAACTAGAGAGAAGCTTACAAATCTGTTCTGTTACAAAATAATTTTTTATCTGCAGCAGTGGGTGATGTGCTGAACTGAAACTGGAAGCAGTATTGTTCTTTACCACTGTTGATTGGTTTTTTGTATGTGTTAGTCTTTTGTACGCAGAATAGGCAGGAATAAAACCTGTTGTGCCTGACTTGTTGCTAAGCAGACATATATTACTTCCTTATGGAAGGACCAATAGTTACAGTGGAGCCCTGATACTTAACGTTTGCCTGCCACCGTTTCACTCGGTTGCTCTTTAGTTTGCCAGTCATGGCTTGCCTTCTGTGGAGGGGTGGATAGTACTAGGGCAGAAGACTAAGTACTTTTTTCCCAAAGTTTAGAAGGAAAATTAAGGTCCTAGCTTGACATTAATTTAAGCTGATAAGGCAACTGAAAAACGAATCCTATCTCCTTCCTCACCTTGGTGTTTTGCTACAGAAGTCTCTGTGTTGTCAGATAGTGGGCTAGTGTGAAGTGATCTAGCTGAAAAATAACGAGCCCAAATGGTGGGAACACCCCCTCCCTTCCCAGACAGCTCCTGCTGCTTCGCTCACAGCAAGTTGCATATCCTGGGCTGAAACAATCTAAATGCCTCCTGCCATACTTTTTCTCATGCTACTGAATTTGTAAGTTGATCTGATTCTTTTTACTGAGACTAAACCCTGCAACAAAGACTGAAGAGTTTTCTGCCGGTTTCATAAACGGAATCAGTTCATCAGGGTGTTTGATGAGCTCCAGAGGTGGTGCGAGGAAGGTGCTGGGTGCTGCAAGGAGAGGAGAAAGCAGGGGGAGGAAACAAGCTGTTAGTGGTTTGCAGAATGACCTCGTGCAGATGTGAGACAGCTTGTGCTAGTACAGTTCAGAGGATGATACAGTTTTGTGAGTGAGTACACAGGGAGCCAGAACTGGGTCTTTTTTTCTTCATCAGCAATGACAGCTTAAATGCAAGTCAGCCTGCCATTTTCTTCCATCCTGCTTCTGATAGCTCATCATCCTGGCACAGGCTTTATTCAGAGAGTCACAGGGTCAGCACAGCGAGTGCTTTGCAATACTCAATAATCTTGGAGGCTATGAAGAAGAATAATGATCTCCTTTTTTCCCTCTTTAGGTGTTTTAAAAGGTCCAGCATCTGGATGGGATGGTTGAGGGGGGACAGGAAGATAGTCAGTACTCATTCCTTTGCAAAAAGTCTTTGGTATTTGGTAGTGTGTTTTTAAAAATGTGCTGCATGCAAGAAGAAGGAAAGGCTTTTATTCTTTTTTTTTCCCTACTATATTAGATTTATGGTACTTTTACTTCCAGTCTTTCCATTTCTGTAGAAATAGGCCTTGGAAGAAAATATAAAACATTACTGCCACTTAAAAGTATGTAAAATAAATGCGTCTCTTAACCTTTTTATATACCACAGAGAATCAGAAAAGGGCCTGAGTCCATTAAACAGATTGCTCATTTTAATTCTTAATATTGCCACTTGCATATTTAAACCATTTTCAACTCATGTTTCTGTACAACAGTAACATTTATTTCATGGTAAACTTTGATGTAATGTGTGTGCATTTTGCATCTCCTTTAATATTTCTCCTTGTTCCTTTGCAAGGCCTTTGGCAAATGACTGGCTGCCTTCTGACTTTTTTTTTTTTCTGAACAGATTTACTTCTGTCACGATTCAGAGCCATGAAGAAACGGAAATAGATTCCTTGTTTGCAGCCAGTGTATTTCGTTCTTTTTAATAGCTTTTCAGTGCAAAGTCTGACTAGCCAATAGCAACATATAATTAGAACTGCTCTGGTTGCAATAGTATCTTTGTCCTAAAGTGATACCATTTTTTAACTTCCTTTTAACCTGCAAATGGTGATCAAAGATATTTTCCAAATGTTTGAACTTCTATTTTTGCATATCCGTGCCTCAAGTGGAAATATTCAGGTATATGCTGCAGCAGGTACCTCCATCTCCTGAATGGGGAGGGCACAACAGAAACAGTTCTACATCCTCTCTTCACTGAATAATCTTCCATATATTCATTTTGTAAAAGTCATTTGAGATGTGCTTATACTGTGTAATGCTCCGATGCATTTGCAATTGTTGACAAAATGTCCTGTCTCTTACCCTTTGGGTCTCTGTGAAGCTATGACTAGAAACACTGAGATGAATTCTCTGCTGCTTTTAAGAGCTTATGGGACTGGCTTCCCTGGCTGCCTCAGCAGTCTTACCTTTTAACTCTCTTTTCTTGCTCATTCACACTGGACCTTAACAGAGGAGGGAGCATTTAAAGTACACAGTCTGGTGAGGGAAACATCACAATATATGGTAAAACTCCCCCTTTCTAATGACTTCTGTAATGAAAAATCATCTTTAAAGGTGTGGACTAACTTTTTTTTCCCCTCCTCTTTCCTGAGTACAAAATATTGCCTGAAATGGAGAGATCAGCTGCTGCTTGCTGCCTTCCCTTCAGCTTTAGATAACCTTCATGTCTTTCAAGTTAATCTCAGTGTAGCCAACACCAAAAAATGAGTTGTTGGTACTTGGGCTATATGATACTTGTGCTGTATGTGCTGTTGTTCTTGATTGGGTAGCATGGTTTAGGCTACAGATAATATGTTTAACTTGGGAGTTAGTGGAATATATCACAAGTGTAAGTGATACAGGCATCTATCCATCTGTAAAATAACCTGTGTTTCGGAAAAAAAACAAACTAACAAAAAAAACCCCAAACCAACCAACCAAAAAAACCCAACAAACCCCCCACAACAACAAAATCCCAAACCAAAACAAACCACCCCCCCAAAACCCCTCATATTTCTCAAGAGGACTTGTTAACTGGATTGTGGTCTTGTTTAGAGCAAAATTTGAGGTTTGGAGAAGGAGAACCAGTTTGAAGAATTAATTAAAAATTGCTGTAGTCAGTTAAGCTAACATGTGGCTGCATACATCTTCTGCCTCATGAAGCCCAATTACCCAACTTCAGGGGCCATTCTGTTCAGTGACGTGGTGATGGTGGAAGCTGAGTTAAGGCCACTCAAATAGTTTTCTTGCTGGTAGTCATACCTCATTGGGCCCCCATTGAAGGACTACCCTTTGTGTTCCTGAAAACATGCCCTAAGAGACATGGGCAGGGTAAGAGTATTTCTCACTTCTCTGCAAAGGTTGTAAGATGACCAAAAAACTGTGAAAGGGGTTTTTGGAAATGCTTACATTTGTGGTCATGCAACCAGATCATCTGAGCTGAAATTTTTATTCAGTTCAATTTATATATCAGCATGAGTGTTCGGTTTCAGAGATTCGTTTGAGTTGTTATAATGCTAGTGGGGTTTTTAAGTACTGCATTCTATTGTGACTCACTGAATGTTCTCCAAACTACTTCTCTTTGCTGTAGACTTTTCAGACTTCCTCCTTGCCTTGGTTTTTTGTTACTTCATTAATTTCTTTTATTTTTTTTTTGCATTTTCCCTCCTGTTGTTTCTATGCTATGTTAAAACAGCTTCCAAAGAAGAAGTACCAAGCTGTAGCATTTTGTACAGAAATCTTGAAGATAAAAAAGAAGGGTCAGTTTATTTGTTCTGTGAAGTATTTCAGCTGTAGTGAATTGTGGCTTTCCCTTTACAGCTAGCTACACTTGCACTCTTGAGGATGTGTGAATTAAGAACAATTCATCTGTTTTAACAGCATGTCACAGATGTAAACCTAAAAACTTACAACTTGGAATTTTAATATGCAGTCCTAGTCTGAAACATTGTGAAGTGTCTGTTGCCTGTCAAATAAAATACAGAAGTGATAAAATTCATTCGTATTTATACATGTTATTTTGCTTCCTAGGGTCTCTTTATAATGCAGTGCCTTTGTTTGTTCTTTCCAATAGCTGAAAGAGATAGATGCTAAAAAGATTATCAGAGCAATGCTGTCTTACGTGTGGCCCAAAGACAGACCAGACCTGCGAGCCAGAGTAGCCATATCTCTGGGGTTTTTGGCAAGTGCAAAGGTAAGAACAGATACTTCATTGTACTGTGATAGTTACTACTCATCTGGAGTTTGTATGAGGAATAATTTTTCTTTTTTATTATTTGAGGGTTTTTACAATCTTAAGGTGTCTGTTTCCTGTAATAGGAGCATATGGTATTAGAAATAATAGGTTGGATTTTTTTAAATAGTGTGTGTGCCTGTGGTATGCATGTGTGTGGTTAGGGAGATGATGATGATGATGACCAGAATTATTATTTCCTTTGCTCACGTGATTTAGTCCAGAATTTTCCATTCCCAATTAATTGTTTACATTGTAAGTTATGGGAAATGCGAGTTAAAGGTTATTTGCAGATCTCTTCTTGTGTGGTGCTGTGTCTGTCAAACAGGATTTCTTCAAGGCCCTGTGCCTTTTTTCAGCTCTGAACTTGAGCAGTGCGGTGGTATCTACGCACAACTCCTGCTGTGCTCTGGTAAAGGGGACTTGAGCTCCGGTCTTTTCTTGATATTGCTCTGTGAGATGACAGTGGAATCTCTGTTGCTTCAGGGACTACTGTGGTGTCCTGACGTGAAAGCAGCTGTATAACTTATTTTTTATATTGAGCCATGCTTTCATTCAAATGATTTTTCTTGTTGTCTTTTGATGATGAAATGGAGAGTTGATCTTAGCTTTACTGCATTGTGTGAAAGGAACTCTTATACTCTTGCCTGCAACAAAATCAGTGTTTATTTGTTCTTAGAAAGAAATAGGTTTGCAAAAGCTTTCTGCAGGTCAGTGGAGGATATGATTCAAATTTCGTGCAAACCTTGTAGGAATACTTCAGAAGAGCAAATGTTAACTTTGTGAAAAAAATCCTTTGCTTTTGGAAAAAAAAAATTGATCACAAAACATTGAGAGTAATTTTTTTAAGTTTCATTGAGACATATGGCTCAACAGGGTTGCTTCTAAATATGGCAATTTTTACCAAAAGTAAAGCTAATATAATAATATCTCACTGGGATAAGCTGAAGTAGGTACTGCTTAGCAATGAGTTTTAGCACTTTATCTGGTTGCACTAGCAACTTCTTAGCGTTCAGCAGCATTGCCATGTTAGGAACAGAGAGAACAACCAAATTTCAGCTATGTAGGTATTAAGAGAAGAGTACTTGGAAGAGAAATGTGCTCATTTATTTGAGCCAAAGAGGAAAGGCTGATCTTTTGGTCTACAGCTCTTTCTCACGAGCCATCTCCCAGGTGCTAGCGGGTAGTGTCTACTGTAGATGTTTTGGCTTGTGCTGCTGTGCAGGATGTTGCTGATAGTGCAGGTGACGACGTGCAGAATGCGGCGTGTCTGGACAAGGAACTCCCACCCTTCTTGTGTGCCTGGGCAAAATATACAGCAGTGCTTTCCATTGCATTTATTTATCTGCGAAACTGTCTGCTCAGAGCGCTAGGAGTGTTTGGCCTCGTATACTGTGCAGTTGCCCTCGCAGTAATATTTATCTGATGGTGTGTTTGGTTCATTGAGGTTTTATAATGGACATTTAAGAATACCCCATTTACCAGATCGATAGGAAAATTCTTCTAACTCGCTTTCTTTTTAAAGCCTCTCATTAGTAATGTTACTAATTAAGACAATTTTGAAATAATTTTGAAGTGTTTTTTTTCTTTTCTGCTCTTTCCTAATTTGTAGGGTTGTATGAATATGATGGAGAACGTGAATCCAGAATCTAATCCTGCATGTGGCAGCACTGTACCTTGCTTTTAGGAAATCTGTTAGTGTCTCAAGCAGCTTTCTGGGGTGTAACGGAACTAAATTGATGGCCAGGATGCCTGACTTGCAAATAGCTCTGCATTACACCAAACACAGAGCTGTTATTTCTACTGGGGGAGAGAGATGTTTGCCCTGTTAGGAAATCAGACATTTAATTGCTCTTTGGGGAAGTAACTGGATGTTTGGATCTCTCTTAAGTGTTCTCTTAAATTTCCTGCTTCATGTTCTGTACAAGGCAGCCTGGAAGCCCTCATGTCCAGAGCAGATTCCCAGAAGCAGAGCAGAAAACCTCTTGAGTTTTGCTGATGTTTTAGGAGGTGCCTGTTAAAGCAGAAGCATTTTGTAAGAATGTTTTTTTTTGGCAAAGAGATTTCATTGGGAAAACCCATAGCACGCTCTCTGCAAAATATATATTATAACTGGATTGGGTGAAAAAATTCATGGATGTCTTCTAGCACTAATGTTCCTTGTTTTGTTCTGCTTCTCTCGTAACCTTTTTGAATAACTGCAATTTAACAAGTTGCCCCCCATCACCCGAGCTATGTCCGCTCTTCGTTTGTGGGATAAATTTTCTTAAATTGCTTCGTACTTCACCCATGCTAAGTATGCATGTCGTTATTGTGGCATATCTGACATGTCATAGTTTGTTACGGAGCCGTGGTAAGTCTGTCATGTCTTTGAGCACTGAACATGTGCTTTCCTTACAGAGCAAACTAAAGGTCACTTTGTCCTAGACAAAATTAAATACAAATTAGTTTACCTGTAGCTTGCCTGGCCTGTGTATAATCCTGTGTGGTTTCCTCATTATCCCATTTGGGAGCCTTTTGTTCTGATTGCTTGTGAGGTTAATTACAATGTACTTGATAGACCACACAAGCGGTTTGTTAAAGTTCCTCTGCTGTAGAGTTGTGTCAGCACAAGAGTGCCAGCATCTCTTTCTCCTCATTGCAGTCCTGGCCTGGTTTCTTTGTTCACTGTGAAGCTGTCTGCATCTAAAGGATTTACATTCTTATTATGGGTTTTATTGAAAGGCTGTTCGTCCTTAGGGGTTTTGTGTAGAGAACTGTGTGATCTGATGCCTGCTGGTAGGCCCCTTCACCACTAAGAAACACTTTGGTAAGCCTTTTGGCCAATTTCTTCTGAGTTTGGTGCCGGAGGGTAGGGATGCCATCCAGAGGGACCTGGACAGGCTGGAGAGGTGGGCCTGGGCAAACCTTGTAAAGCTCAGCAAGGCCAAGTGCAAGGTCCTGTGGGTGGGTTGGGGCAATCCCAAGCACAAACACAGGCTGGGAAGAGAATGGCTTGAGAGCAGCCCTGAGGAGAGGGACTTGGGAGTGTTGGTGGACGAGATGCTGAACATGAGCTGTCAATGTGTGCTCACAGCCCAGAAACCAACCGTGTCCTGAGCTGCATCAAAACAACCGTGACCAGGGGGGTAATGGTTTGAAGCTGAAAGAGGGGAGATTGAGATGAGATTTTTGGGAAGAAATGTTTTCCTGTGCGGGGGGTGAGGCAGTGGCCCAGGTTGCCCAGAGAAGCTGTGGATGCCCCATCCCTGGAGGGGTTCAAGGCCAGACTGGATGAGGCTTTGGGCAACCTGGGCTGGTGGGAGGTGTCCCTGCCCATGGCAGGGGGTGGAACTGGATGATCTTAGAGGTCCCTTCCAACCCAAACCATTGTGTGATTCTATGATCATACCTCTATGTCCTGCTGCTTGAGTAATAATTTGTCTCTTTAAACCTTCTGGTTCAGTAAAATTCAATTTCAAAACAAAAGCCAGCTTGTGTGCAGCTACTGAAGAGCCTCCAGTTACAATCTGTCTTGATTCCTTTTGTGGGGCCCAGTTGCCTGTCACTGAACAAATTATTGTGATTTTTGGCTCCTTTCTGTCTACACATAACCGCCAGTAGCATTGTTAGCCTTCAAAGCGAGCTGTTTATATGGCTTTTTTTGACTGGGAGCTGACAGGATGGAGTCTGCTCTAGGGCTAGTAAGGTCTTTTTTTTCCTTGCAAGATTTGTTGTGTTATGACACCCTTTAAATTTTTATCTTAAATATTTATAGCCTATCTAGACCTGTGTGATCTAAAAGATGCAACAGGAAGACAGGTGAGAAGAGTACACGAGGCATTATCTGTGTTTTCAGAGACGTGGAATTAGCCTGCTTAGGTTCTACATATCTGGTTTTTCTTTTTCCGTGTTCCCGCTGCCATTTTTTGTTTTCTCTGCTGGGATGTGTGTAGTAAATGCTGCTCTACTTTTCTGTTTCTTCCCTTTTTCTTCTGTGGCACAAGAAGAAAAAGTGCTCCGGCTTCTGAGAAGCTAGGTTAAACACATGAATATGATAAAATCACTTGTCACCTCTGTCAGCCTGTAATGGTTTTTGGCCTCTTCCTCACAGACCAAACATGTGTTATTCATGAGCCAGAGAAATCTTTCAGACTCTGTGTTTCTACTGACTGCTAATTCTGTAAGTTTCAGGAGGAGAAATTGTTTGGGTAAGGAGGCAAGACAGAGTGTTATATTGTAAATGTGGTCTGCATGCAGAGATAATGGTATCTACCTGATCAGTTAAGGATCTACATACGATCTTTGTGTTCGAGCCCTTTTCATGGGCTCAGGTGGAGTTAATTACAATAAACCTTTAGAAACTGAGCTTTTTGAGAAATTTCAGGTTAAAAGTTGTTTTTGTTTTTTTTTCTCTTACTGGAAAAGGTATGTTTCAGGTCATCATTAACTTTGAAGAAGGCATGAAGCCAGATGCTGCTTCCCTCTTTTGGACCACATTTTGTAGCTTCTTTAGCGGTCATACTTCCATAAGGGATGGCATTTTCTGGTTTTATTTCCACAAATGGAGTTGTTGGATGTGTACGTTTATACTGTCCAGAGATAAATTCAGTCATCTTCATGTTAATGTTTCTCATTGGCCAGAGTTCACTGTAGACCACTTTTATCTTGTTGGGCTCAGCCTGTCACTAATTCATCATCTTTATTAAACAAGAAATGCTGGGAAGAGCAAAATGAAAGATAAGACTGTTTTCCTTAAAAGTAGTGTAGTCCCTCAGGGGAATAGAGATGATGATGCATTGTCAGCTTAAAACAGTGCAGTCATTAAAAAAAAAAAAGTTTAAACTCATTTAAGCATGATGCATTACAGTAGAACGTGCTGTTAAATGCGGGCAATTGAGTTGGAATTACTTCAAGGGTGCTGTATTTGCTTTCCAATAAATTCAGGCAGGAATAAGCTATTAATTCAAAATTATAAATAGAAAAAGTACAAATTTGTCTTAAAAGGGTCTTTTAATGGGAATTGTTATCAAGCTTTCAGGCGTTAGGAAGAGGAGGGGAACCTATGTAGATAGGTTGCGTAAGACAGTTGTTTTGCGGGGTAGCTTCTCATAGTGTACCTGAAGCTTTTTGTTCTGTGCTGGCAAATCTGAGCTGCTAAGGAGATAGCTGTGAGTTTATGTAGAAGGCTGAAATTTTGTTTCCGTTAATGTGAACGTGATCTCATTGACTTAACAAATCGAGTAGGAAAGGCCCGTTTCTAATAATGGCCTCTCGTCTCTCTTGCTATAAACTATGTAAGATTAACTTTTTTTTTTTTAATTTTCAGGAAAGCAGACTGTCTTGATTGCTAATGAAATGCAATACCATGCTGCCTTGTTCTTATTCAAGCTTTACCCTCCAGGAGTCAGAACAACTATAACCTGAGACTAGGCTTTAAATTTCATTTAAAAGTCTATTGGGTAGAATTATATTGATGTAAAAGAAGACATTTCTGCAAAATTGTAGGCTGTTACCGGTTAAATTAATTGCGAGTGAAGAACTGCAGTTTAAAGAATACATCTCTTTTCTTTAAATGGACTTTAAAATATATCTGTAGTTCTATTTCTAAACTACCTGTGGTGTAGCGTAGTCTACTGAAGAGTAAAATCCCCGCAGAGGGATTTGTGAGAATCTGCAGCAAATCAAGACAATCTGCATTAGATTACTCTCGTTTTCTACCGAGTAGTCTCTCCCAGGAAAACCTCCGCTTTGTCGTGTTGGTCATCACTGTAACGCACGTGGTAGTATATTTGTCTTATTTGTCTTCGTTAAGAACCAAACGCCACCCAAAAATTGAGTTTCAGTAACTCTGAAGGGAATGTAGCGTTTTTTGTTATGCTGGGGAAGGCGGGGGGGATCTGAATTTCAGTATCGTAAAGATGCAGAATCTCTGCTAATGCACCCTCCGCTCTCTGTGGGGCTTGGTGCGCAAGGTTTAAGCAGTAGTGGCAGGAACCCATTCATCTGCTGTGTGTAATTGGAGTTATCAGACGTTATTGTGTACTGCTGCTCTGATGGTATTTGTTGGCTCTCTGCAGATAATGCTAACCTTGCGTCTTTTTTTTTTTTTTTTTAATGGAGATTTCCCCAATTCCAGTCTATTAAAAGGGGAGCTGTTGCTGAATGACTCTCGGGCTTGGGCTGGATAAATTTCAGAGGAATGTATTTGAAGTAGGACCTGGTCTTTCAGACGTTTTCTTTTTTGAGTCACAAACTAACCAGTAATAATCTCACCTAGATGCTCTCAGATCTCATCTGTCTCTCAGGAATTGTCTAGATTATGTTGTATTAAGAATTTGGTAGTATTTTTTTTCTTTTTCCCCTGCTTAGTGTATTTCATAGGGGAAGCGCAGGATGGAAGGGGAGAAAATGGATTCTGTCCTCATTTGCATTTAAAACTTTTGCCTAAAACAGTCTTTAAAGAAGCCAAACAGAACAGATTCAGAAAATTAATTTTTTTCTTTAATCCTGTATTTAAAAGAATCATTTTCAAAACCCCAGTTTCCCCTCTTGGTCAAGTACATTTCTTCCGCTTCTTACAGCACTGGGAATATTTGCTGCTGGGATAGTTGTTATAATTACTAAAAGCCTGTCGACCAATTTGAATATGGTCTGAAGTTATGAAAGACTTTACCACCCTCTTCACTTGAAACCTAGTTTCATCCAGTTAATTTACAGGTTTTTCACTGGGCTTTCAGCTCTGACAGCCATCCCCAAATACAATTAAGATCTAAGTGGNTTTTTTTTTTTTTTTTTTTAATGGAGATTTCCCCAATTCCAGTCTATTAAAAGGGGAGCTGTTGCTGAATGACTCTCGGGCTTGGGCTGGATGAATTTCAGAGGAATGTATTTGAAGTAGGACCTGGTCTTTCAGACGTTTTCTTTTTTGAGTCACAAACTAACCAGTAATAATCTCGCCTAGATGCTCTCAGATCTCATCTGTCTCCTCTCAGGAATTGTCTAGATTATGTTGTATTAAGAATTTGGTAGTGTTTTTTTTCTTTTTCCCCTGCTTAGTGTATTTCATAGGGGAAGCACAGGACAGAAGGGGAGAAAATGAATTCTGTCCTCATTTGCATTTAAAACTTTTGCCTAAAACAGTCTTTAAAAAAGCCAAACAGAACAGATTCAGAAAATTAATTTTTTTCCTTAATCCTGTATTTAAAAGAATCATTTTCAAAACTCCAGTTTCCCCTCTTGGTCAAGTACATTTCTTCCGCTTCTTACAGCACTGGGAATATTTGCTGCTGGGATAGTTGTTATAATTACTAAAAGCCAGTTGAGTATGGTCTGAAGTTATGAAAGGCTTTACCACCCTCTTCACTTGAAACCTAGTTTCATCCAGTTAATTTACAGGTTTTTCACTGGGCTTTCAGCTCTGACAGCCATCCCCAAATACAATTAAGATCTAAGTGGGTATGCTAAACATTTGGTAGAGGGAGCTGAAATAACTTTGTCAATCTGTTTTTGTTTTCTGTTTCTTCTCATGTAAAATAATTTGTCATCTACCCACATTTTTTTTCCCAAATATTGAAAAAACCCTCAACTTTAGGTGAAGTCAGCTCACTGTAAAGTATTTTAACATCTGCCATGATTATAAGGTTGTAGGTCTTCAAGTACTTGTTCAACTCCTGAAAAACTTCTCTTACCTTATTTTCAAATCTTCACAGTTAGAAGCAGTTGGAATTGCTGAATTTTATTAATTATATGAAGTTTGACAGTAATTTCTTTTCTTGTTGGTATGAATGAGTGATGAAACAATGGAACGTCAAGAAGAATTTCATGTTTTCTTTAAGATTTGCAGCATTTTCTCATGCTACAGAAAAACCTGAACTTGGTCTATGTACATATCTAGCTGTCTTGCTTCCCCCCTGTAGAGGAAACACCACAGTTAGAGGAGATGCGTTTGTGTTTGGTGCTCTTGCAGAACTATCTCCTGAGATCCTGTATGGTGGATTGTGGAGATGACTTTGGTGTTCTGTTTGAAAGCTCATCTCGTTTAAGTCATTTTAGTGTCTTGTGGAAGGTCCTGTGCTGCTGTGCCAAACGCTAGGGTTAGTGTAGATACTCGATGTTTATAGTGATGTTGCAAATGGAAAGCGTTCTTTCAATATAAAGTAGTATTAACAGTCAGAAAAAATAAAGAATAGGTTAACTTTCTTTCTTTGACTTCACTAGAGCTTTGGTTTAATACATCTCGGTTGACCCAGTGTTAGCAATCTGTGGGTGAGTTGTTTCTTGTGTAGTAGCAGTTGTTTGTACTATCACCAGTATCCCAAAGAGCAGACAACCTGTAATGACAATGTAATTTCATAGCGTTGTGAGTCTGCGTGGCGCGGTGTCCGCTACTTGGTGCGTTTCCTAGTCTTGCCTTTGCTGTACTGAGTGCTCAGCCTCGGTGTAGGTGCCTCTGCAGTGTACAGTTTGTTTAGGATAGAAATTTCTATTTAGAAGGAGCCAGAGAGAGAGACAAACCAACTCTGCAGTCCCAGGAGTGAGGACTTAATAGCATGCAGAATATTGTGCTTGAAATTAAGAGAGCCGTCTCACCCGCACAAAGCGGTTAAGAGCTAAATATAACAGTAGAGCAATTTCAGGAAAAAATAGCTGTGCTACATAGATATATGTTTTAATGCATGTGGACTAATTGCTGTTCTTATGCTTTTAGGCCATGAATATCTTGGTTCCCTTCATGTTTAAATATGCGGTAGACAACCTCAACCAGCTATCTGGAAACATACTCAACCTCAGTGATGCACCGAATACCGTGGCAACTGTGGCAACTGCTGTGCTCATCGGCTGTAAGTGGCGTTCCCGAATCTGTTGACAAGTGTTCATGTTCTCCAGAGAGGGAGCGGGCTAGTGGAGCTCCTGGCCCCACACCACTGAGCGGTTAGGGTGGTTGTTTCATAGTTACCTCCGTGTTGACGTCTGTTTCCCATTTTCTGTGACCTTGCTTCTGGTATTCCAATTAAAAAATGAAATAATGCTTATAGAAACGGTTCTTGATTATAAATCCTACCTTTTCTTAGAACCATCTGCAACAGAGACTGATTTGAAATGTATGCGCAATGGTTTATAAATGAAAAATAGAATAAAGGTTGGTCCAATTAAGTATAAATTGCCTTTGAACTAAAAATGTTGAAAATATATAAAGACTGAGCCCAATATCATTTCATCCATGAAGGGAAGCTGGAAATATAATTATTTTCATTTTGTAAACTTTTTCATCTTTTTTTAGATGGCATCTCAAGAGCTGGGGCGGCGTTATTTAATGAAGCTAGAAATGCAGTATTTGGGAAAGTAGCTCAAAATTCAATCAGAAGGATAGCAAAGAATGTTTTTCTGCACCTTCATAACCTGGATTTGGCATTCCATCTAAGTAGGCAAACTGGAGCTCTGTCAAAAACCATCGACAGAGGAACAAGAGGCATCAGTTTTGTTCTTAGCGCTTTAGTATTTAATTTGGGACCTACCATGTTTGAAGTGGCACTAGTCAGTGGAATTGTGGTAAGTGTTTATTCATGATTTGGAATTGTCTCGTTTAGGAAAAACACATTGATTTGCTTTTACCAAAGTCTACTGAGCATTAATAATAATTGAATTTGCAAGGTGGTTGTTAAGGGAACTACTGTAAAGGAGAACAATTAATAATTTTCAAGTATTAGTTACTTTACATCAGCTTATTTGAAATTATTTTCACATGTAATGCCTGTCCTCAGCCAGTGGTATTCATGTGGATAGTTTTAAATGTTTTTCTTCAGAATTGTTGAAACAATGAAATCAGAAAAGTAAGCCGTGCGCACAAGTGTTAAATAAAATATATCTGGGTAAATACTGAGGACGCAGAATATAAGTGTCCAGGAATATTCCATCTTAGTGTGTTGGTGATAGAGGAGGGAGTGATCATTGACTCTCTTATGAATGCTGGTCTTTTCTTATCCAGAACTTAGAAGTGAAAAGTACCTTTTGGAAAATGGGCTTCTCCTTCTTGCAAGTTTTAAGCTTAAAAAGCTCATTTTTAGACTTTTCTTTTCTAAATCACACTTACTGTCTTTGAAATCAGGATCTTTGGCTATTTATATGCTAAAATCTATATCTGGATTATGTAGCTCAGACTCAATTGAAAACAAGAATCTTGTTTTTTCTCATCCTTTTTAGAAGGACTTAATCAAATTTGAATGTAGCAGTATGAATTAAAACCCCTGTTGATATTGGGTTAAATTTTGTAACCTTTGGAAGTTGCAAATCAAGCTGGCTGTCAGCCACCTGCCATGATGCTTTAATTTTTCTTCTTTTGGCTTTTCTCTCCTGATGCAAATTGTTTTGCAAGGCTATTTATTTCTTCTTCTGCAGCCTTCAGCTTTCCTTCAAAATCCATTCAGAAAGCATGTAAACAAATACTACTTTGTGATAACAGCACAAACATCAGCAACACTTATGTTTTATAATGACAAAAATAACTTTCCAGTATGAAGTTATACACTAGCTCTTGGTCTTTTCCTCCTACCTTTTTATCTCTGCCCTTCTTGCTACTTTCCTTTTGAGCTGGTGCCTGTATTTAGTCTTAAGCTGTTCAGAGCAGGTAGTGTGTTGGGAGGGACCTTCAGAGTTGTTGTCTTGGGCTAAGATAATGTAATTTTGAGACAACAGTAACACTTTGAAACTTATGACTTTTTTTTTTCTTTTATTTTAAATATTCTAGTATTACAAATGTGGTGCAGAGTTTGCTTTGGTAACCCTGGGGACGCTAGGAGCCTATGCAGCATTCACAATAGGAATTACGCAGTGGAGGTAAGGCGTGCCCTCGGATTCATCAGGGTACTGCGTGTTCCCTCAGCCTGGACGCTTGACTGTATTAAGTCTTCATTTTACAGGACGAAGTTTCGAATAGAAATGAACAAAGCAGATAATGATGCAGGTAATGCTGCAATCGACTCGCTGCTGAATTATGAGACTGTGAAGGTAAGGCCAGTCTTTACTACTAGGATCTGTCTTTTGTCAGCCTAAGGAAAGCGAGTCATAAGATTCATCTTCTATAGGGCTACGTATTTGGAACAGTGGCATAATTTTAAAACTGTACTCATTTGAAGAGTGCTACATGATATTGACAGAGTAGCAGGAAAGTTGTTAGTAGGACTTGAAAAAATCTATTTGCTAATCAAGAGTGAGAAGTTTCCTGCATGACTGAATTGCCTTGCTCATAAGTTTCTGCAAAATGTAAATTTAGAGTCTTGAAGAAGCTTCTCTTCACTTGTTTGCAAAATTGTCTTCTGAATGTCAGCCTGTGACATACTGTCTTCTCAAACAACCGCGTGTACAGTTTTCCTGAGCTATTGTGGTCTGTAGTGCTCCATTGCAACGTTTGCAGGAAAGAACAGGCCTCTCTTGGTTCTTCTGCTGCTACTATTAAAAAATCCTGTGGACAGCTTTGGATTTGCCCAGGCTTGTGCTTGTTTTATGCTGCTTTTAATTGGACAGCATGAACTGGAAAGATGAGCAGGGGAGTTAAAGGACCCAGGAGTAGAGGTTGTGCGAGAAGTGCAGTTCTAGAGAATTTGCCGTCATCACAGTAACAAGGGAGTTCTAGTACACAGAGGACAGCAACTTTTTCTTCTTTTTAGTATCTAACTAAACAGCTGGTGTTTAGTTTTGGCGTTAGTCAGATACAAGTTCTGCGAGACAGACACCCAGCGTTACTAGAGTGTGAGTATGGCAGGGACCTCCATAACGTCTCCTTTCCCCGTTCAGAATGTGCTGGGGCTTGCTCATGGTTTCTGTCTTCACACGCTGATCTTTTGTCTTCTTTCCTCTTTAGTTGTTAGAAGTGTTGACGAGGAGTTGTGTTTGTATTTGTGCATGTAGTATGTTTATACTGAATTTTTTAACTATTGTTTATGTTTGAGAATGAGACATGTATTGTTTTTGTGTTTATCACAGTATTTCAATAATGAAAAATATGAAGCCCAACGGTATGATGAATTCTTGAAGATCTATGAAAACGCCTCCCTGAAGACTACCTCTACTTTGGCTCTCCTGAACTTTGGACAGAGCGCTATATTTAGCATTGGTTTAACGGCCATCATGGTGCTTGCTAGCCAGGGCATTGTTGCAGGTAAATCATCTCTCTGTAAGATAAAAATGACTCTCCTTTACCCTAATTAATCTATAATAGAGATGTTAATTTTAATTAACTTATGGTTGATGTGATAGTTCATTTTGAGAGGTTTTGCTTAGGAGATTTGGGTATTTCTGCTTCTTGAAGTATTATTAATTCTATTAAATATCTGTATACACATATACATATGTATATATCGGTAACTATTCTTTTTATGAGAAACACTTTAAAAATTTAGCAGTTAAAGATTCTAAGAAAATGTAACTTTGGGAAGTTTCTGTTGAAGGATTGTGGAAGACACTTATATAAATACAAATAATTCTATGGACCTTCTACAAAGGTCCTTTGTTTTTACCCTTCTTCCTTCCCGTGCTGGCAAGATCCATAACTTTTCCCCCAGTATGGATATACCCGTGTGCTTTGTCTCCAGTAGTGTTGTTACCACTGTCCGTCACTTTCCTTAGATTAATAAGGGCACATTATTAAAATAATTGGTTCCATAGTGCAAAAGTTTTTCATAGAATCCCAGGATGGTTTGGGTTGGAAGGGACCTTAAAGCCCATCCAGTCCCACCCCCTGCCCTGGGCAGGGACACCTCCCACCAGCCCAGGTTGCACAAAGCCTCATCGAGTCTGGCCTTGAACCCCTCCAGGGATGGGCCATCCACAGCTTCTCTGGGCAACCTGGGCCACTGCCCCACACAATTGTGCCCAATTCCTTTGTGCTATATATGAATCGATATTTGTCCACTTCAGTACAGAAGGCACAGCCTGCTTGTTTGGGAAGACACAGTGCAAGCTCCAAGTACAGTAGATGAATGCAGAATCGGGATGAGGCACGGCTAAAGCAAGGTGGTTTCACAGTAAAAATAAGGATGCTTTCAACACTGCTAGCATCCAGGTGTGTTTGAAGGGTAGACTTCTATATCGTGTTGTCTTTCTTGCATCTGCTTTGCTCATTTTAAGAGATGTCAGGACAGGAAAGAGTTGCACTCTGAATGGATGAGTCAGTAGGTGCAGTTCATGGTTGTCCTTAAGAAAATTTAGACTAGCCCTTAAGGAGGATGACAGGAAAAGGTTTAAGTTATCCTTCTGGACCTGTTTCAGCTGAACTGACCTGGCACTTCTGTGTGGCTAGTGTGTCATCCTGACTTTTCCCTTGATCAGCGTATTTGACATGAAGCTGCCCAGAGGTTCTCGCTGTATTTTTAGCAGCTCTGTTGTATACAGTATGAAAGTTCTCTCTTGATCGTAACAAATTCTGTAATTTGTATTTGTCTGTAATTGTACTTCAGATTGTCTTTCCTGATGCTTGCTTCCATGTATTATTTCCTCCCCTTCTACCTGGTTTAGGCGCCTTTATGTTTCTCTTTGTGTCATTTACAACTTCACAATCCACACAAACGTTGCATTCAGGCACCTTCCTATATAAAATCTGATCTTCTAGGAATGTATTTTGTTTACTATTTAAACATCTGGTTTTAGAAGTGGGATAAAAGAAACTAGATTTGATTAACTTGATTTTTTTTATTATTTTTTTAATCTTTTGGTGCTTCCTAACAAGACAACCCTTCAAGTCTCCATATTCTCTCCCATCCATTTTGTCTTAAGGCAGCCTTTCTGTTGGAGATCTAGTAATGGTGAACGGATTGCTGTTCCAGCTTTCTCTTCCCCTAAACTTCCTGGGAACAGTATACAGAGAGACAAGACAAGCACTTATAGATATGAATACCTTATTTACGCTTCTCAGTGTAGATACCAAAATTAAAGTAAGTAGCTTATTTTCCTAAAGTATCTGGGTATTTAATAGGGCTGTTTTCTGGCAATGCCATCCTTTCATCCTGTTTGTTGCATTCCAGGTTTAATTTCTATTCAAAAAAAGTGATGCTGTGTAAGGATGCTGTTTTGCTTCCTCTTTAAGTGCAGTTACTGCACCAGCAGCTGTTTTTTTTCTTGCAGAACCTTTTACTGACATCAAAAGTTGCTTCATGGAAGCTGTGTTTGTACTGAGATATTTTTCTTTAAGTATTCATGCCTTGTGCTTGAATTTTTATTTGTAATTAATGATGCAGAATTTATTACTGCAAAAGAAGTTGTGAAGCAGAGTGTTTACAGCCGAGATTTTTACCTTCTTTGGGAAAAAAGGAGGAACAAACCGATTTCACTTGTGTGGTACATTATAATTATTTTCAACATATCCAAGCTGGAGTGTCTGTTTGCCTTTTTCTGAGCTAGGAAATGGACTGTTCAGCTTGTTGAACTGCTTGAGATACTTTCTGGGCAGCATATAAAATGACACTCTTCTTTTAATAGGACAGAGAGCTGGCTCCACCCCTGCAGATCACACCACAGACTGCTGCCATCATCTTTGATAATGTGCATTTTGAATACCTTGAGGGGCAGAAAGTCCTTGCTGGAGTGTCCTTTGAAGTCCCTGCAGGAAAGAAAGTGGCCATTGTAGGAGGTAGTGGGTCAGGGTGGGTAAATGGACTAAATACACCGATGAATGATGCAGAATTTTGTTTCTTAAAGCATTTGTTCTTGTGTTTCACTTTTTATTATTTCTGTTTGTGACATCAGTTCTGTTACAATCTGGAGGTTGTAAATGGCAAAGCAGGAAGGTAACATTTACTTCCAATTCTTTTCAATTTCAGGAAAAGCACAATTGTGAGATTATTATTTCGTTTCTATGAACCTCAGAAAGGAAATATTTTTGTTGCTGGACAGAACATACAGGATGTCAGTTTGGAAAGTCTGAGGAAGGCCATAGGAGTTGTACCTCAGGTACACCATGTTTCATTCTCCCCAAATCGCCCATCGGAACAGTAATTCTCAGTTCTCTGACACCGGAGTTCGGGGCAGGCCCATCCTAGTGCAGTGCTATTGTCTAGTTCCTTTGAAAGCTACCATGCTGCTTTTTTTTTTTTACTTTCCCCCCAGGAAATATTATGTTTTTATATGCATCATAATGCAGATCCGATTTCTGAAATGTGTTTAAGACTCTTAATGAGAAACTGTCTCCAGCTTTAAGTGATTTAGCTTTATAGTTGATTACCAACCTTAACGAGTTAGCAAAGTGGTAGAAGTACGTATGACATGTATATATAGGACACAAAATATCTGAATCCCTTTTTTGGGGAAATTTCCCCAAATACTTTCACCTTCAGGCTTTGTAGATCAATTATAAGCTATTCTCTATTGATTTCTTTCATGGATTTGGGACAGTTTTCAAACTATTGTTCATGGTTCTTGTTTAAACTATTCCTTCCATAAATGTAGGATGCTGTCCTGTTCCATAACACCATCTATTACAACCTGCTCTACGGCAATACCGGCGCAAAGCCGGAGGAGGTGTACGCAGTGGCAAAGCTGGCGGGAATCCATGATGCTATTCTTCGAATGCCAAATGGTTACAACACTCAGGTTGGCGAACGAGGACTCAAGCTCTCAGGTGGGTCCTTAAGCACGTAAGGTCTTTGTATCGTTTTGCTACTTCAAAGTTCAATGCGTAGTTTATTCCTCAGTCAGACTTGCTTTTACCTTTACCTTGTAACAGAGTTGTAAGGCTAAATATTAATACAAAGAGCTGTAGTTTAAGGAAAATCTTGTCTACCAGGTATTTAAAGGAATGTATTTTCGGGGGATAGTGTTAAATGAGTTGATGTGTAAGCATGTAGGTTCATCTGAGTAAGAACGATCTGTATTGTGATCTGTTTGGGTGGTGGAATGTGAGTGACTTGAGTATCCTCCAGGTTTGGGTATGCCCAAATATTTGGTAGATAATGGATTCCTTTCTTCCAGTAAATGAACAGTGTACTTCTTTGAGTGCTGACATTGGAAAACCACATGTTGGAAGCGCTGTCTTGAGACTTTAAAACTGGTGTGTTTTTTTTAATAATTGACAAGAACCTTAATGCAAACAAGACTCCCTAATGCAGTGCAGTACCATGGATAACAAGCCTCAGTATCCGAGTTCCTCTCCCGCAGTGTGGTTTTCCTTGCTTGTCTGGTACAAAAACAGGCATAAGGAAATCTTAGTAGCAATGAGAACATCAGTTTGAACAGTGAAGTAAGCCTTTAGTGCAGTTCTTACTGATCTTAATGATTGATAGTCAAGAGTAAATTATGAAAAGTTGTTTTACCTTTTTGAAGTACAATCCGTTTCAGCCCCATAGATGTGTGATAGGCAAAGCTGTGACAGCCCAGAGTTTGGGAACGAGACAGTTAACGTGCTGCTGTCCTGAACGTGAATGGGGAAGAACATGAAACAAGTCGATATGCTACAGGAAAGACCTTGGATTTTATTACTGTGGCATGTCTTTCAAAGACGGGTATTGTCAAGCTGTGAGTTTTGAACATGCTTTAAAGGAGAGAGAGGGAGAGTATATTAAAATAGACTGAGTAAATTGTGCAATTCTAATTGCTACTGAGTTCTGCCAAAGACAGTTTAAAATTTGAACTGCAGCGTTATTATCAGCCTTTTAAATGGTTTATTAAAGCATGTTCTCTCCTGATAGGAATGGAACATTAACAAGAATATAATGGTATTAAATGGAATGTTTTGAAGTCTTGAATAAAACAAATGAGGACAAGTGCACAAATGTGAAATGTTTGCATTGCATACCAAATGTTTAGCAGATTTTAAGTTCTCAAATGCACCTGTTTCCCTGTCTGTAAAAGTTGTCCTCAGTTATTCTTGAGTAGATGTTGGCTGTAAGAATTGCAAAGGAAGGAAACTAGTCTGAAAATTGGTTCCATCAGAAACCAAGAGGCAGTAGATTGCATAATGAGGGTGGTTTTCTGTGCCATATGGATTGTGGTCTTTAATGAAATCGGCTGGTTGAAGCTGTTGGGTGTGGACACTTTAAATCAGGGCCATTATGGGGTGGAAAGCTAGGTGAATTTCAAGGAGAGACCTGAAAGAAAAAATGTGTGTGCAGGATGCATGAAATCGAACGTAGCTGGCATGGACAGAGCATTGTTTGTTTGCGAGAGAAAACAGAATGGATGTGTGCAAAGTTACTGCGCGGGGCATAGCTTAGAGCAGGTGAGTGAGCTCGTACTCCCTGGTGTACAGAGTGAGTTTCTGTACATCCTTGTTAGTTACCTGGACGAGGCTCTTGCCTTGTAGCATATACAGAATAATTCTCTGTCCTTTTCTGAAAGGATAAGCAAACTTGAATCGCTTTGGATTTACTGGGGAGCAGGACCTTGTGTGATACCTTATGTAACATGTCCAGACCTTCATCAGTAGCAACAGTGATGTATTGTTAAAAAAAAAAAGTCATATCTGCTGTTGAATTTAGACTATCATGATTGTAACTTCTTTTTTTTCCCTCTTCTCTCACTCATTCAGGAGGAGAAAAGCAAAGAATTGCAATTGCTAGAGCAATGTTAAAGGAGCCACATATTTTTCTCTATGATGAAGCCACATCGTCTTTAGATTCAATTACAGAAGAGGTAAATTGGGGTAAAAAGATGTAAAACTTACATCATGTAATGATGTCTGATTCTGATGCTTTTTCATGTTCTTTTCTCTCAGAAAGAATTCTGTTCTTTGTGCCAGATTGCTATTGTGTGTTTTCCTGGTATTAGTATTAGGAGATCCTATGTCAAAGCCCTTTTCCTAAAGGCCAGAGCAGAGATAGGGAAGAATATCAGCTCTGTCTCTGGTGTATTTTCTGTTCACACTCTGGAGGTCCCATGCACCATTAAACGTTCATCTCTTGAAACTGTTGCAAATGCCTCCGGTGGCCATGAAGTGTGAAGCTTTCCAGTCCACATTAAAAGGTGTTTTTTAGATGCCATCTAGCATCCATTATAAATGTCTTGTCAATAATTGGGACATAATGCAGAGCAGAAAACCTCTTGTTTGTTGTGGAGCATCTTTCCGAGATGCCGTGCTGGTGTTCATTTGTATTCATTTCACAGGAAGGGCTGGGAAGCATCGGAGCGTTGTGACATAGATGTCGTGACACTACCACAGTAACTGCAGCAAGCTTCATAACTACGTCTTCGCTTCAACACAAACCCCTCAGTGCCAGCAGTCATTTCACAAACTAATGTCATCAAAAACTAGAGCTAGAGCTATGTTTGTGTTCACTTATGCAGATTGTTGAGTGAATTTATTGACCTGTAATCACTAAATTACCTTCATTTTCGAGATACAAAGAAATCAGAGTACAAACTGTACATCTAGCTAGTACAGCATTCAAATATAGTACAGCTTCCTCCCGGGACCAGAGAGCTTCGTAACACGCGCCGTTCTACAGAACACTCCTTGGATTCNAAGTAGTGGATAGAGAGAATGCCCAGGATTGCTTTAACTTTACATTCCACTTTGGCATGCTATTGAGAGGGATTTTTTTCTGTAACTTTCATTCATTGGACAGTATATCATGATTTATTTTTTTCCCATGCCTTTACTGCTGTTTACGTTGCTTTTGTGGCACGGCTGCACAGGGCAGGTTTTCTGGAAATCAAGGAACACTTCTCTTCCTTTGTCCCTTGGGATATCTGCATTTTTCTATGAATTCAAGGGGTTTTTGCAGTTTGAAGACTTGATCAGAGTCACAGATATTTCATGCTTGGGGTTCTTCAGTTTCTCCTGTAGATGCTTGTAGCTGTTTCTGATTGTGAAGCCATAGCGGTGCTGGAGATGTTTCTCAGAAGTTATTTACAGTCATTTTATTTCTCTTCATACCACCTAGGAGTGTGTAAGAGTTTGTCTCTATCTGAATCTTGCAGAATATTCTCAGTGCCATGAGGGACATGGTGAAGCACCGAACATCGGTTTTCATCGCGCACAGGTTGTCAACGGTCATTGACGCAGACGAAATCATCGTGCTGGATGAGGTGAGGCGGTCACCTCGTGATGGGTCATTCTCACATCACGTCAGCGTTTGTTTTAGAGAGTCTCTGTGTCCATTCTGAAACATTATACTCCCACCAAGCTACTGAAAGTCCTTTCTCTGGAAATGAACCAGGGTAGAGAATTCTAGCTCAAGCTTTGCTTTTTCTATATTTCTCTTCTCCCAGCTGACAGTTTATCAGTTGCAGAAACTTGTGTGACTCTCTCGTATGTTGTGGTTTTACTTCATTTGCATAGTTCATTTAATTACATGTTCTTTATGTGGATTATGACAAATTTCACTTGATGCTCTGGGACTGGCTTTATGCTGCATGTTTTTAATCTAATTTATTATATGCTTCTGTCAGATTCGGTTTCCTAATGCCTTACCCCAATTTACGCTTCATTCTCATTACTCAGTGAGTGTCTATTTTTTCACATCCATCCATTGTTTTTTTTCTTTCAATGGAAAGAGAGGACAGCGTGTTCTGTTTCCATGCAGATAACTGTTGTAGGGTTGTTCGATGTAATTATGTTATAAATCTGAACACCATTCTCTATTGTACCTGGAGAAAAGTGTGATTATTCCCTTTCTGTGTGCTTCTCTTTTAAGGAAAAAAAAAAACAACTCAGCGTTTGATTCACTCATAAGCTGTTACCTCCTATTCTGTCTGTCCTAAGTCCATTCCGTCTGTCCTAAGTCCATTTTCTTCTCTATTACCTGTATCTGGCTATAGATTTAAAACAAACAAATGTCCGTGTTGTGGCTTCATTGGTACTCTTTTAACTGGTAATGCTGACACTATAGTGCTCTAATCTGCTGATAGTAGACGCTGAACTTATATCTGCCTTCTTTTTCTTTCAGTTGCTATTTATATGCTTGTGATCATAGGTGTATTTAGTGATTAAAATATGCATAGCTAAAAGAAAATAAATTATTTCTGTAGTATGTTAAATTATTTCATGGAGAGTTAGAACAAAATCTTATGAAACTGTGACATTCGTGACTATCTTTGCTATACAAATCTCAGCTCCATCCAAATCACAGAATGAAGTAGTGGAATAAATCACTCACACTGCTCTCTGAAGTTTTTATTTGTTTTTGATCTGCTTGTTTTTTCAGCATTCACTGAAAAATCCTTTCCCAAGGTGTATTCTTTATGTAACTGCACGTTAAAACGTCTTGCAAATGTTTTTGAACATGTTACGAGGCAAGCTGCGACTTTTTGTTTTCGATGCAAGTTTTCACAGCTTACTGAGAGTGTGTTTTGTGTTATAGTGTAACTGTTAAATCAAAAATAAAAGCACAACCTAGAACTGCAAAACAGCGAGGGTGCTCGCTTGCATGAGTGATGTTAGAGTAAGAAGGATGGTGAAGGAGTCAGGCAGCGGGTGCGTCGCTCCTGGTGCCCGACTCCTTGGTGAGGCATCATTGACGTTTGCTCAGTGGAAAGTTGCCTCTTGCCGTCCCAGCTTGACTGACGAGCGCTGTGTCAGCAACCAGATCACTAAGGTGCAGCAGAGACAAGGTGACTGACTGGGTTTGCTTAGCAGTGGAAATACAGCATCACAAGTTCAGCACCTTTGCCCAGGTCAAATCAGAATATTCCTAAGTGAGTAGACAACCCTCGTATTCATGATGTTTATCTCGTGCAGTGGAGCTAAACAGAGAAGTTACATTTTTGGTGATTATTCAAGAGTTATTAAAAAAGGGCCGTAATTCAAAAGCCGAGTCTCTGCTGCAATGAACTCTCCAAATTAACCACTTAGCTGCAGAATTTTTTAAAAAAATTTTTTAGTTGAGGGTATATTTGTTCAGATCCCACCAGCATGACTAGTAATAGAAGTGACAAGACCCAATTTTTTTCCCAGCATGTTCATCAGCAGCTGTCACAAGGAGGTAGATTTAATTGTAGATCAGAATTTAGAACTAATATAAAATCCATGTAGTTGTCTGTATAATGCTGTCTTTTCCCAAAAGAAAGACTAGCAGGAGAATGAATACATTATTTTAATTTGAAATCAGTGAATGTAAGTGTGTTTCTCAAAATGTGAGTCTTTCCTTGAGGAGTAGTGTGGTTTCACTGTCTGTAGGATTTGAGTTCTTCTCTCCAACTCTTCCTGTTTCCACGATAATAGTCAATAAATCATCTTTGCTGTTGAGAATAGCACAGATGAACTGCTCACTCGATTTTCACGATGGCAATTACAATGGCACAAAAATCGTGACCCATACGCTGGCAGCATTTATGTTGCTAAAGATGTGGTAATGCTGATCACTGACCGGCTCCCCTTCCTTCACAGGGCAAAGTCGTGGAACGTGGCAGACACGCAGACCTCCTTGCAAGCCCTAGCAATCTCTATTATGAAATGTGGCACACCCAGAGCAGCAAAGTACTGAATAGTCATAACAATCCGGACTGGGAAGAGAGAAATCATCGGATGTCCAAAGAGGAGGAAAGGAAGAAACTAGAAGAAGAAGTTATCAATAGTGTGAAAGGCTGTGGAAACTGTTCGTGCTGAGTGTGAGCCTGGATTAATCTTCTCCAACAGGTTAAAATGCACAAGATTACAGTGAAGTGCAGCTCTTGTTTTTAAGTCAGCGTTTAAAAACTTCCTGGGTTTTGCAAGTTTTTGGGTTTTACAGTTTCTCGGAGGGACATAATTTCAACCAAAGGAGTTCTATTTTTACATCTTTGTACATCTCTGATATTCTCTGGCATCTGCAAGAGCTGAGCTTTTTCAGAAACTTTAAACTTGTCAACTAAGAGTGTAATTTATGGCAATGTTTAGGCACTGGTAAATTCTCCTGGTAGTCGCTTGAGGTGGATTATTAAATTGTAAACAGTTTTGTCCTTGATTTACATTATTTCTCATCATTAATGGTTGATACATATGTCATGTTTTAATTGTAATTGGGCCAATTTGAACTCATTTGCTAGTGAGGAACATGCAATCTAAATTCTTCCGTGGTGTTCTGGGTTAAAATGTTCTTCCTTGTAAAGAATAAGCAAAGACTCAACAAAATATTGGAGGCTTCTAGTAGCAAACTAAATATTGGAATTATCAGGCTCACCCTTCAGAAACACCTTTCATGCTGGACTATCAGGAAATGTATTGGTAGTATTTGAAAAGCAAACTAACAGTATTTTTAAAAGCTGGCAAAAATCTGGAATGGACAAAATATTGTGTGACTTTACAGAAAGCACACAAAATGTTGTATGTAAATATGAAGAATTGGAACTTTCCCTTAAATGAAAAAAACCCAAGTTCAGGATTCTGTATCCTTAGCATCTGCTGTGGTAGTCAAAGGAGAACACCGTCACTTCTGTTTCAGTCATGGTCTTAGGGAGCAATTAAGATGCAATAAAGACTTCCATAAATTTCTGTCATTAATGTGTGAGAAGATGACCTGGATAACATTGAACGTGTTACTATAATCATCTCGTTTCAACAGTCAAAACTTTCTCAGTGTCAATCTTTGTGATTTGCAGGACACCACGTATGTACTGGGTTTGTGTGGCAAGGTTTTGGTAGCAGGGGGGCTACAGGGGTGGCTTCTGTGAGAAGCTGCCAGAAACATCCCCCGTGTCCGACAGAGCCGACACCAGCCGGCTCCAGGATGGACCCACCACTGGCCAAGGCTGAGCCCATCAGCGACAGCGGTAGCACCTCTGGGATAACGCATTCAAGAAGGGGAAAAAAACCTGCTGCACAACAGGAGCTGAAGAGAGGAGAGAGAATATGTGAGAGGAACAACTCTGCAGACACCGAGGTCAGTGCAGAAGGAGGGGAGGAGGTGCCCCAGGCGCCGGAGCAGAGATTCCCCTGCAGCCCGTGGTGCAGACCCCGGTGAGGCAGCTGTGGCCATGGAGGTCCACGCTGGAGCGGATGGATGCCCGAAGGAGGCTGTGACCCCATGGGAAGCCCACCCTGGAGCAGGCTCCTGGCAGGACCCGTGAACCCGTGGAGAGAGGAGCCCGCGCTGGAGCAGGTTTGCTGGCAGGAGTTGTGACCCCGCGGGGGACCCACGCTGGAGCAGTTCACGAAGAACCACAGCCTGTGGGAAGGACCCATGTTGGAGAAGTTCGTGGAGGAGTGTCCCTCGTGGGAGGGACCTCATGCTGGAGCAGAGGAAGAGTGTGAGGAGGAAGGAGAGGCAGAGACAACGTGTGATGGACTGACCCCAACCCCTATTCCCTGTCCCCCATACCACTTGGGGGTAGGAGGTGGAGAAATTGGGAGTGAAGTTGAGCCCGGGAAGAAGGGAGGTGTGGGGGAAGGTGTTTTAAGATTTGGTTTTATTTCTCACTATCTTACTCTGATTTGAGCTGTAATAAATGCAACTGATTGCCCCGAGGTGAGTCTGTTTTGCCTGTGATGGTAGTTGCTGAGTGATCCACCCGTCCCTGTCTCGACCCACGACCCTTTCGTTATATTTTTTCTCTCCCCTCTCCTGCTGAAGAGGAGTGGCTTGGGGGGCACCTGGCATCCAGCCAGGGTCAACCCACCACAACAGGACTGTGTTTATAGGCCGTCTCTCTTTGGGTAGATTTACCACATCTGTTTTTCACTAATTATTCTGGTATAATTCTTCATATTGAATTTAAAAGTGTTTCTCTTGCATGTTGAAAAATAACTTTTTTTTTCCTGGGGAATTATACCAGCATAATTACACTGATATAATTACATTTGTAAATCAGATGCAAAGTTTCTCGGTGTGGGTACTGTGAAGCACTGAATTTGGTCCTTCTGGAAATTTAGTTGCAAATAATGTTTGGTTTTTTGTGTTATATCCTCTCCTGCAATTAAAGATAGGAACAGTAACTTAAAGGGAGTGAAACCTTTGCTATCTTTTCTGCTAGTCACTCATTTTCTCTCTTATTAAAATGATGGGTGAAAAAAAACCCCAACCTGGCATCAATCTCCAGTTAAAAATTATTTTTGAAGTATATTGAATGCAAAGACACTTATTTTCATCCTTGGAGTGCAGAAGCAAAGTGAAGCCTTGTTAATACAGTGGCAGTTCAGAATTCTTCTACCTTACAATCTTCCTTTTATTTTCACTAATTGTCTCCTTTTTTAGTTTCTGACAGCACTAAGGTGCAGTTCTCTCTGAACTGCCAGAAACAGTTAGCAAAGGTTTATTACAAAATCCTTTTATGAGGCATCTCCCTCTCCTGTATCCTGGCTAATAAAAAACCCAAACAATGTGTTGTCCCTCCCCAATCCCTCCCCACCCTGCAAGAGCCAGTTTTTGGAATTAAATAATTTGTCTACTGTTGCGGGCAGCAGAGAACATGCAAAGGCTGTAAATAGTAATATTTCAATCCTGAAGATTTTTTTTTTCTTTTGGCACAGGCATTAGAAATGTCACTGGTGTGAAAGATGGAGGAAAAGATTTTTCTCAATGAGCAGTTTTCCACAGTGCAGGGCTCAGATGTCCTCATGATGGTCTGCAGAGAGCACAGAAGGCAGCGTTACCTTAAATGTCTGCACCCAAAAAGCTGTTTTAATGCCAAATTCTTAATTTCCTAAAAAACGAGGCCTGTCATACAGGAGAATATTTGTTCTAAAGAATTGCAGTGAGTTGCTGGAGATGACTGAAAACGTCCTGTGGCATTTGAGTTGCTGGATAAATATCCCTGACTTGTCTGGGGCTTTATTTGACCGAATGCTCTCTGTGCTTCTGTCTCCTTAGACAGAGGTTGCTAAAATCAACTGCAGCGTTGTTAACTGAGCAGCTGCGCACAAGAAATGGAGGAAAGAAGGAAAAAAAGGCATCTGTACCAATGAGAGCAAAAAGGTTTTTCTCCCCCTGTGTTACCTTCGCAGATTAAATGGGAAAAACTTCCTCTAAAAGCAGAAAAAAGTCGTTGGATAGCTGAAGAGCTGGGAAGGAGCAGGAGGCTCTGCTGCCGCAGCCTCGCAGTTCTGTCAAACAGATGCAAGAACAAAACAGTGAGAGTTTCGCTTGTAAGCAGGCATCTTGGGGAAGCAGTGGCAATGCTTGGCAATTCTCTGGTCTGCTGGAAAGTAAAACTTGTGCTCTCTTTTTTGTTTTTCTTTAATTTTTTATTCATATACTATGACTCCAGAGTGTCAGGATTTGAAGCAGACGATTAGAACACGGAACGGGAGAGTCAGGGCTTTGGAGAGACTCTCACTGTAGCGCGCTGGCTCGTGGGACGGTATATATGGCATCTCTTAAAAACTTACAGTGTCTTCCAGAAAACGGATTTGTTTTGGAGCTCTGTCACAGCCTCTGTGGATCTCGGTAATTCTGCTCTGCTGTCATCTGGAACATCTTTCATATTCTGGACTTTCAGCTGGTGGTTTTTCAAAATTCAGGTAATCATAGAATCTTAGAATCATAGAGTGGTTTGGGTTGGAAAGGACCTTAAAGATCATTGAATTCCAACCCCCCATTATAAAATCTTTGTTTGTAATTTTAGAGTGCAAAAAGGCATTTAGTTTTTTCCCCCCCTTTTGTTCTTTGTTTTTAAAGGAAATGTCTTTGTGAAAAGTGGACGTTAAAAAGGGGCTGCTTCTTGCAGTGTGTAGTCATCTATTAACTATGGACTTAGAGAATTTAATTTTGATTCCCATGTTAAAACTTTCAAACCTCTGAGGTAGAAAACTGAAGTTAGTGGTTGGTGGGGAGGGTGTTTTGTCTTTACAAATGGAAATCTGTAATTTGCTACCTGCAGATGATCCATCAGTTTACTCTCAGCAGTTGTTGTATGGACTAGTAGTAACCTACATCTCTTAACACTGAGATTTTAAATTATGTTCAAGTTTCTTTTCAGAATGGAAATGTAACGTTTATATTGTACAGTAAGACAACAGATGTTCGAGAACAACAAAAAAAGCTAGTTTAAGATCCGATGGTGTAAACACATCCTGCTGGAAGACTTGGTCCCCTGACTCCTGTTGTTCATCTGTGTCCAGAGAATTATTGCAAAATAAAGGATTTATCTTTGTGCATAGAAGTGGGTGTTCTGTCCAAATGGCTCTTCCAGCTTTGCAGCGATTTCCCGAGGAAACAGTCGGTCACGGGTGCGGAACGCGGTGGCGGGGGTTTTAATCCCACGTGTTGCGGTGCTCGGTAATGGCAGTGGAGGTGGTACACAGGGGGTGGGCTGGCATGAGGTGGCGGATCCGCACGGGAAGGTCATCCAGCGTGCCTGAATTCTGCTCCCCCTTGGCTTTTCCCTCCCCTTCCTTTTCAGCGCGTGGAGCTGAAAGACGTGTGATGAGCATCGTGTTAGATGCAGTGTGCTGACGAGAATGAAAATTCTCCTAAAAAGCTCGTCTGGTTCTTTCTGTAAAATACAGTATTTTTATAAATGTAAATTCTTAACTTGTGAGCAGTATGAGGAGATGTGTTTTAAGAGTTTGCCTGAGCCCTTGACATGCCGTCGTGTCTCACTACTGATGGGATTTCTGTTTCCTGCAGCTGTAACTCTAGTGTCTCATTATCAAATGAGAAAGCAGGAAGTGTGTTGGGTTTTTTTTTATTTACGCACAAGGTTGATAGTTCTTCTAATGCACTGTATTGATCCGAGCTGCAACAGCCGCTGGCCCTGCTGTCACTCTGTCTCAGAGCAATTGTCACTGAGCTCTGCGTGGCCTCGCAGAGTGCACGGTGCGGCTGGAACGAGGGGTGTGAGATCCTGCAGCAGGCTGGGGTCTTCCAAGTACAACTGGATAAACTTCCAGCTGTTGTTCCTTATTTGCTACATCTTTAAATCTTGTAATGATACTGTGCAGGACTGCTCCATAAATGTTTACTGATAAAAATGTCTAAATTTTGAGGGGAAAAAGCTATAATGTGACTGTTTTGGTTTTTCTTTTTTCTTCATGTAAGTTGTATTAGTGCTAATTTGAGTTGCATGCGTGTGTCTAGGCAAACAGTAATTACAAATCCAGCATTTTATAATCTTCACATAAATTAAGAATGATTTTGAGGTTACCATGCTCATTTAACGTCCCATCTGTGTTCAAACAATGGTTGCAGAAGTGACAATTTTCTATCGATTATCTGCTGCTTCCCAGTGACAAATTCCCAGTGACATGTATTTTGGCTAGTTGAGCATCTAAACTGTCTTCCTACCTTTAGTCCTGATGTCTGCTGGAAATTTGTAGTTTCAGCCCATGCCCGGGATGGGAGATCTGATGGCAACTGGATCCTTTAACTGCGTGCTGAAGGGTTTGTCGGGTGCGTTGCTGGAGCAGGCTCCTGGCAGGACCCATGCAGAGAGGAGCCCGCGCTGGAGCAGGTTTGCTGGCAGGAGTTGTGACCCCGCGGGGGACCCACGCTGGAGCAGTCTGTGCCTGAAGGACGGTACCCCATGGAAGTTGCACAGTGGATTTATTAATTCAGGAAAGAAAAAAAGAGGAAAATGCATTTTTAGTAGTGTCTTAGGGCAGAATTTAAAATAGCATCCCCAAAGTCAAAAGCCTGATGTGACACCTCGGCTCCCTCACATTTCTTTTCCAGTTTGCAGTGCTTTGTAGCCCTTTATAAAATTGTCATATAAAGCAACCTAAAATGTGTCTTATAAAGCCATCAACCTTATCCTGAAGGGGAGAGAGGGAAAAGTTTTTCCCCTCCATTAGGGAGAGGAAGATACAGCCTGAAACACGGTACGTCAGCTTGTGTTGTGTCCTTTGAATGCAGCGTAAAGTGCTCTGCAATTGCCATCTGAAGATTTTACCGGCCTTGTGCATACACCAGCAAATATTGAGAGAAGTGGAGGTTGAAAAGATGAAAAGTTTCCATTTGAGGATGGTTAGAGAAAATGGACGGTGAAGGTCAGTCTGTAACTGGGACCGAACATTTGGAGTGCGGTTGATGCATGAACTGTGAAAGGGGCTCTGCAGCTTCTCAAAAATGGAAATGCGTGTTCAGGGTGTGCAAATCTTTATTTTTTTCATTGATTTGAAAAACTTCCTGGCTTTCAAAGAGCTGGCATGAAAAATGGAGCTTATTTACAGTTAAAACCAGGGAATGTTTTCTGGGAAAAACAGTGTTTGCAGAATGTGTAAAAGGTGATGAGTGACATTGCTTGGTGACACGGTGACTCCTTATGTGACTGAAGCGATCTGGGATATTTGGCAGGATGCAAGGGAGGGGGAAGAGAAGTATTTTAGGCTGGAGATGTTAACCTCTGCCTTGTGCAAGCTTCGCATGGGTTTATTTTGCGGTCTGTGTCAGGAGCATGCCGGTAATTGTTTTTTGCGTGCTTGGACCTGGGATCGTAAGACCTCACCAAAAAACCAGGTACCAGGGCAAGGCTCACAACAGTCCTACGGTCTGCTGGCAGGAAGCTCGAAGGAGCAACTATGGAGTGTTCTCAAGTCAAGCAAAACGACTGAAATGCTGAGTAGTGATAAACAACCGCTACCGTGGGGAAGCTGCTGTGTGGAGCAGACAAATGCCGTGTGCTTGGCCAGCTCTCCCGCAGGCTCTGGCGTAGGCATCGCCCGTGTCTGGAGCACTGGCAAGAGAAAGATTTTTTTTTTTATTGGTCGAATCCAGACTTGTATGCATGTATAAAGTGTGTGTACGTATGTGAGAATTGTTTAAAGTGGAGACTGGGAGGAATTTGAAAAAATGAGTAATCTGAAAAATTGTATCGTGGAATACCTGAAGTTTATCTTGGAGGGTGTGGAGGGAATCCATTAATGTTTAGTGGAGTGTGATGTGTACAGACCGTAGAGCAGCCGTGATGGGTGGTACTGAAAGCGTAATTTGCCTGAGCAAACAGCGTTTCCTAAGTTTCTAGGGTAAAAATAAATCAGTTACCATAAGTTGTACAATGCAGTGACTTTTTAAAAAACAGTATTTCACAGTATTTAAATAGAAATGTCAGAGGTAGAAAAATTCAGAGAGGTGAACTTGGGTTAGTGGGGGAAGGAAGATTTTTCTAGATTTGGTCCCTTAACTGCAAGCTTTGAATGCTGATCTTGGCCTTGCCTAACGGCAGCTGCTTGCAGGAGTTTTTCGTGCAGCTTTCCGTGCACGGTGGTCCCTGCTCCTTAAACATCACCTTCCTTTGCTCTGTTGCCTTTTCTTTCTTCCCTCTCCCCTTACCTGGGCTGTAATTCTGTAATTCTCCCTGAAATATTTCCTGTCTATGGACTGGAGACTGGGCTGTTTTCCCTCGTGGGCTCTGGAGGAGCGCTGCCTCTCAAAGGACGGCATCGGGTGACCTGGTGGGACGGATGCTGCACAGTGGTGGCCCTTGTGCCACCTTCAGACCTCTCATGCAGCAGCTGTCCTGCAGGGAGAGGTTTGCTTTATGCGATGCTACTTGGGGAGCTCTGCCATGGCATCTGCTTTTTCCAGTTCGGGCAGGCAAGTCGCCTGAAACCCGAGGAGGCTGATAACGGCGGCCAACGCGGTGCCGTCTTTTGTCTGCTGTGGGTAATGTATTATTTGGGTTGTACAGGCATCTCGTTCTCAGTAGCATCGTTGTGATCGTGTTACGTAGTGCTGCTTCCAAAACGGTCAGAGAGCTTTGCAGAGTGCTACGTGCACAAAATTCTGGCAGTGTGGAATGATTTTTGAATGTTGTGTCCACCAAAAATTTGTGTTTACCAGAACTGTGTATTTCTGCTTAGTGCTGCTGCCATGAGCGTACCTGGCTGTTGAAATTGTTGTTTGGGTGCTATGTTGCTGTCAACTGTGGAGGCAATTAAACTCAGTCCCCGTCACCCTTATGCTTTCTTATCAGTCCCCTGGAATTTTTGATGTTAGAAATCTCCAGCTCCCCACAGACACCTTCCTTCACCCAATGCAGAACTCCGTGGCTAAAATTTTACCTTCTGAATCTCAACATGGGCAAGATTTAGCTGTTGCTGAACAAGAGGTTCCCTGTACACGCCAGCAGCATGCAGAACTTGGGATCAGTTCTTTTGAAAAGCAGTTGCCTGAGCTCTGCAGGAGACCACGGTTGATAGAAGGAGGAGCAGGAACCATCTGAAGGTGGACAGCGATAGGGAGAAGGTAACCTCATATAAATAGCACAGGAGTAACTGACAGCAACTCAAATGCAAATAGCACTTGTGAAAACAAAAGGGAAATACAGAAAACTACTTTTCCATAGCTGATCAGCTCCAGAAGCTGACAAAAAGTGTTTTCTGTCGATTATTTTGTGGGTTTTGTTTTATTTTAAGGCCGAAGACTTTCTAGCTGTTAGTTAGTGTACTAGAAAATAGTCAAGTTCCAGCAAATAAATATCCAAGTGATTCTAAGAGGTGTCTAGAAAAGCAAATCGTACAAATGGCGATGTGCTTAGCCTCGGATATTGAAGTCTCTGTGGAAATTCAGTCAGTGGGAATATAAGCTCATGTCTAATGGCAGTCTCTGATTCAGGCCAAAGCTGCTTTACTGACACTTGAGCTGTCCTATGGAGATCTGTTCTAACTACAAAACCACCCAGACTTCCCCGGTTCCGCTGAATACATCTCTTAAGTACTTTGCTCAAAGGAATGTTAAGCTCTTTCACTAAATCTGCAAATTGTAGCTATTTGACAACTTTGAGTTTACAGTCTGACAGCTCACGTCATCCGTCGGCACACGATGAGCAGAGCAAGGGGCCGCATTGCTGGAGACTTGCGGGAATCTTGGAATAACAATCAACTAGAAAATGCTGGAAAGCTGTGACAATCTGGAAACTGTTCGTGACATCTGTTAGACACGCTTGGTTTTATTCCTGTTGACTGCAGTGGGATGCGAGGGGTGTTGCATGGAAAGGGAGTGGTTGTGTTCCAAAGTGGGAGCCCAGAGTCTTCCTCTGAGACTCATTTTGTCACTTGGGTGAATTTCTGTTTAAATTACGCTGACACATTTTTAACGTTTGAGCCAGATGGAAAAGAAGTTACTCAACAGATTATTTCTCTCTGACCACCGGAGCTAACGAAGTGAAAACAGTTAGCCTATGAACTCTGCAGGGACCAGGAGAGGAGGTGAGGGGAACCCCATGAAGGTTGAGTGCCTTGACGCGACCAGTGCTGTCTACATGGGAAGTGGACACAGACGAACAGCTTCATGGTTCAAAGCAACTCGGTGACGATTTGACATGGAATAGGCAGTGTTAGAGGAGGTGGGAACTCCCAGGTGCACGTGTATCGTCTTAAGTGTAGAAAGCCTTGAGCGTGCAAGATGCCCGAGTGTGACCGATCAAGCAGCAGAGCTGTGTTTTTCTACAAGAAGAGATTCCCGGTGGATTGGTTTGTTATGCCCTGGGACTGCGGTATGTGGTTCCTCGCAGTGGAACCAAATTCCCTCTAGGATATCCTTCGTAGGCATACAGGGTTTGAACACAGGTTATGGGAATCACTGGAGAATGAATTGAATGGTCATATGGACTAATAACTGAAAAAGTGTTTTTCCCATTTTTGACTATTCTTACTCAAATTAGGGGCAAGAAGGGGAAAAAAAGTAAGCAAAGCAGAGCTGTATTCACCAGAGCAGGAGTGTCCAGGTTACAGCAGAGGCAGAGAAGGAGGAGGTCCTTTCCCATTGGAGTCTGGGTCAGATTAACAGCCTATCTGTCGACGTATCTTCTGGAAGGTTAGAAAAAAAAAAAGGCACTGAGAGATTATGAATTACAAATTTTTAAAAAGCCTTGGTTGTAATCACTTGCCCTTAAAAAAAAAAGAAGTCCTTTAATTATAACTTTAGTCTTAATTTTGGGGAAGATGATGAGGGATGCAAGAAAAACATTTAATCGGCACTTAACTGTCTTGTTTCTTTGTAGTTTTGGAAATAAACATTTTGCCTTAAGAAAGAAGCTAAATTGGTTTGCACAGGTGTAAAGCTTTCCTTTTATTAATATTTAAATAAATAGGGAACTGTCACTGAGCTGCAATTTAGTATTTTTTTAATCAGTCTTTGTTGGATTTGAAATTATTTATTCTGTTAGAAGGGTATAAAAAATTAAGAAAAGATTTATTCTTAAAATAAATTAATAAAAATCTCTTGTGAAAATGCTGAAATTAAGTGGAATGTTTCCAGAAAAATCAGGCATTATTATGATTTTTTTAAAGTGTGTGTAAAATAATCTTGTCTTCCAAAAAGATGCTTGAAGTTGTTTGGATAGAGTTGGCATCTGCCAGAGTCGAGTCACACGTAAGATAACATGATTGACCATTTTTGGCATAGGATGGTCTAAATTGGCTCATCTGTTGGCTGTCAGTCTCTTCTGAATTAGATCCAACTCTTTGTAGGCACGTTTCCATCTGGTTAAGTTTAGGACTCAAGCTGTTTATATATAAAAAAAAAATAAAAGTATTTTGTACCAAGAGCAGTTTCTGGAAAAAGGTTTTTGCTTCTGTTCCCAATGCATTTTGAAAGTATTTGGTTTTCTTTACTGGTCAAAATGACCTTCTAAAGAGGGAAAGAAGATGTGTCCATGTATTACATTAAGGCCCTTGAAACATGGAAATAAAATGTAGAGAAGTTAAAATGTTGATACATATCTATTTAAATATATGTATATATGCATGCATATAATTCTATACTGTGCTATTCTTCTCAATTGGAAAACCAGATTTTAAGTCTGCTAATATTTTAACTGTGCATGAGGAAAGTGGGATGAATACATGCTGTTACATTCTCATTGAGTCTTTCTAAGATTGGCCTTGCATTATTTTTATTCTGAATATTAGCCATCTGGCACTGTGAGTTTAGTGCCACAAATAATAATGAAAAATATGGTAATATCTCATGATACTTTAACATAAAAATATAAGACAGAGGGTAGAAAGCTTTGGGTGTATAATCTTAAAGCTGCCAAAGCATGTTGTTCCCTCTGCCCTTGTTTTCCATAAATGATTCCTTGATTGGAGGCAGCAGTGGTAACAGGGAAGTCATTGGTTAATGCACATTAATGAAACCGTGTTCCTTCTAGTTAATGAACTACAGGCCCGAAGAAAAATGGGTAGGAAAGACTCCCAAGACTTATACCTTTCTGTTCAGGTAGATGTGGGCACATCCAGGACACACGAGAAGAAGGTATTTGACGTCAGATATACCGGAGAGGGCTCTGTCGTTCCCACATCAGTCAAGCCCTGTAGAAATAAATGTTTGAAGTTGAAAGAAAATCGCCTTTTCCTTCTGTCTCCCCACATCAAAATACGATGACGAGACTGTTGCATATTCAGCAAAACTGTTGTTCTCGCTGTAGTTAAGTTGCATAATTAGATGGAGCTTAAATGAGGCGAGAGCTAAATGTTAGTGATGCTGCAGTCTGCTGCAGAGGGGAATTGCAAGCGACCTCCTAGAACTTACTGAGCTTCCAGTGCTTCAGGAAAATAGTTCAAGGATGTCTAGGTTCAAAGGAAGCGAGCATTTTCATGGACGTTCATTTAGAGAACACTTTCTCTGGGAAGATGAATTTAGCTTTACATATTTTTCTAGGGTTAGGTTTATTTTTGAAGATTGGCCAAGCAGCGGTTGGGATGGCAAGACCTCCATGGCCATGTTACATCACTGCCCCGGCTGCATTCAAACCAACCATTTCATCAGCGCTGCTCTCTGTAAACTCTGGTCCCTCCCGGAGCATCCTCAATACTTGAGGCAAGAGCGTAAAGCACAAGGTGCCTCTGGGCACAAGGATCATGATGTTTCCTACGAAATGAAATAATTCATGAGAACACTGCAAGAAACAGCTCCATCAGTAAGACAGAACTGAACTTCGTTCTGTCTTCGTGCAGCCCACCCCAAACAGAGACAGCAGCGTAACGTGAAAGATGGCAACACTAAACAAAATCGGAGTTTCCACCTGTTAAATAAAGAGTCCTCGCCAGCTCTTTTGACTCTACCACCTTCATCCAGGAGTTTTAGCTGCCGGCCAGCTTGGCCAAAGCAGCACCGAGGTTTGGACTGTGGAATACCCAGAAACATCTACTGCATCCCTGCACTTCATTAGTCCGGCGCACGTAGCTGAGGTGTCCAGCCTGACCTGGGTCACCAGATGCACTGCCCGTGAGTAGATCAATTCTCTAATGAATCCCAGCAGATCTGATTTTTTTCCAGGCATGTGCTGGACCAAGGATCGATGCCTGAGCAGTAAATTAGGTGTGCACGCTCTGCATGGGGCTCACCGCCCACGTGCCAAAATTCCCTGCAGACGTGCAGGAGCCTTCACCCAAGGGAGTCAACCCCACCTTTCCGCTCTGTTGCGTGTTCACCTGTCTGCCCGGGTCCCCCTGGGCTAAGAGAGGCAGGAGTGCAGGAGGGGCTGTTGGGCTCTGACGGTGCTATGGCAGCGGGAATTTCAGCTTGCAGGCTAGCAAGAGCCAAACGGCTCACCAGCTCCGCTGCTGCAGTCGGTCGTGCTGTCTTGGAAGCTGTCATTCAGTGTATCTGTCCCTCTGTCCTTCATCTCCACTTTCTCCTTTGACATACCCTGATCCTTTTGCCTTCTCCAGGTTTTATTCTAACCTGTGCTCTGGCTCGCTGCAAATACACCAGACCATTCTTGAGCCTTTTTTGTTGTTGCTGGTTGGCTTTCTTTTTTTTTCTTCTCTTTTTTTTTTTTTTTTGTTTTCTTCACTGCTAATACAGTAGCCTCTCCTAAAGTGGCCAAGGTTGTTAGTCCTGCCAAGGAAATGAGAGAACACTGAGCCTTCTGTCCGCAGAGCATTCGTCTTGGCCCAAGCACAAATGTAAGCTTTTATTTCCTCCTGTTCAGAAGCCACCAGTAATGAGGTGTTTGGCCATGGAAACGTGGTAAGACAAATGCACGATTTAAACAAAGATTTACAATTTGAAGTTGAAATGTTGGGAGGAAGGTGGGGGGGAAATGGAGAAACTTATATGGATTAATTTTGGGGGGACCAGAGCCTCTTAGCAGCACAGCTTTAATGCTGTATTGGGCCATGGGAACCTCGGAGGCTGTTAACCTGCTGGAACTTTCTGAATCAGGAGGGGTTTTAGCCTTGGGAAGGAGTTGCAAGGGAGGGCTGGGGTTTGTTTTTTTGGGTGGAGGGGGTTGACCAGTGGAGCAAGGAACATGTTATGGGATGGAGCAGCCTGGAAAACTCATGTGGGCCCCTCCTCACCTTCCTTCCTTCTGTAACTCTGTCAGGCACATTGGAAATTTGTCTTGCTAATAGCTTCGAGTTTCTACTGAGTGTTTCTGAAATGTCACCCATCAGGGCAAACAGGAGGTATGGATGAGACAGCAGAACTGTTTCTTTAGCTCCTCTTTGCACACTGGAAGGGGGATGCAAAAAGACAGGAGTGTTGAGAGAATCTTCCCGCAACCAGCGGGGTCCGTAATGAACAACTTTTTTTGGGTAGGGTTCCAATGGCTTTTTTTTCGCAAAGCTCTAAGGCTTGCCAGGTGTGACAGGAAAGGAGAAATTCAGTCTGTGGCACCTCATGATTCCAGCTTGTTTCTTCTTCAGGAATTGCTTCAGCCTCAGTAAGAACGAATCACTGTTTGCAGGCTCAGCTTCTTTCCCGCAGCACATGGTCAGTTCTGAATCGCATATCAGGACCTGGGAAGGAAGGAGGACCAAAGCCCCCACCCCACGGAGTGCCTCCTGTTCTGACAGCAGTCTACATTACACCCTTCTCGTTCAGAAGTTAGTTAGAGTGGGGGAAGAAATCTCCAGCTCTTTGTGGCAGGGTGGGATAGGAGGGTGATGTTTCCTGTTATCCTGATGCCTTTTGCTCTGTCTTTTTTAAGGTTCATAACATCTGTGCAGCTTTCTGCTTGAACCATGGTTGGCCAGGCTTACCCAAGAGTGTAGGATTTGAGATGTTTGAAAACCCCATTTGTGTTGTACTTGTGCCACAGGCAAAACAGAATCCTCCTGCGAACCTCTGCCTTGCTCGCTGGTGCTGTTTAGCAGAGGGGCTGGGTGTGGAAGAAATTAATCAGGCCACAAAAACAAAGGATTTAATCCTTCTTGGGTATGCCTTAGCGAGGCTCCTACACGTCAGGAAAAGCAGGCATCAGGAAAAGGAGGGATGATCAGGAAATAGGCACTTGGAGAAGTGGAAACCACCATGGCATCAGCCTGTTGCCATAATCCGGGTTCTGCTATTTTAGGCTCTGACTCCTGCTTCCTAGACAGACAAGCGAGCGTAGGCTCCCGGCACGTATATGTGTCTGGGCACGCGGATTTAGTGTGAAGACAGCTGGGAGGATGGGACAGATGTAAATGCCTGATCTACTCCCTCGTACAGGTTGTAGTGAATGATTACGATGCGCGTTGCAGCTGCACGGTGGCGGGGAGGTCAGGAGAGGAGCGAGGGTGTGCGGCAGGGCAGAGCCAGGCGCGGGCTGGCATTGCAATCGCTCCTCGCTCAGGTTTTTCTGCATCTCTTCCTGCCAAAAGTTTTCTTCCCACCTTGTTCTCACACCTGTGAGTGTCTTTGTTTGACAGTCTGGAAAATTAATACCCAGCCAAGGTGGGTTGTGTGCTTCCGTCATATCAGTGCCACTTTTTACAGATGTTTGTGGCAGTACATAAAAAGATCAGAGTGCACAGACTGTTAATTTTTAAGGTTGCCCAAGATGCTGTGCAGAATTTTATGCTGCTGATCGATTAGTATTGTGGTGGTTCTGTAACTGAAGTACTTTAAATGAGTAGCATGTGGGTAAGTGAAAGTAAAGGCATTATATTGTATCCCAGCCACAAGGATAATCTTTGAGCCTTATGTTTGTGTTCTCTCTAAAAGACGGCATTTAAATAAATACTCAGGTTGTCATCTTCTAAACTGGATCCAGGTGCAACGCTTATTTAATTGAATGTATCTTTTCATCTCCACGACGGCTCTCCCCACGCTTACGTCTAATCTTATCTATGTGATTATATTCTGCTGATTGCTGCAGTTGCCAGCCTCCTGCACGCAGCACCGCTGCCGGCTCCTCTCCAAAGGCAGCAGGAGGAGTTGGGGAGGTCTGACAAACTTGGTGTCGGTGCCTGGGTGCTTCTTGTCACTCACTGCAGGGTGCAGCGAGGTGCCTTAGCAGAGGAGCCTGCCAGATTTGCTTGTGAGCCCTCAGCAGCACTTTTGAAGGTGTGTGTATAGCCTGTCTGTGGTTGCGCTGAGGGCAAAACCTCCCCCGAGGTCATGAAATTTTGAAAGTGGTTGATGAACACCATCCCAACGTCTGTGTTTTACTGAGCTCTGCCAGGTGCACCGCTGCTGTCTCAACTGACCCTGATTAATTACTCATTTATATTACTTGAATCTTTCTGTCAAGAAAATAATGGGAGGGGTGTGAAATAAAATGAAGCATTGTGGTAGAGATTATAAATGTGCAAAGCTATAGGGACGGAACTGTGCGATTTCCACAGCAACGTGGTGATGCTGGAGAGGAAAACCGTGACCGAGGATAGGACTGGGAGGTGCTGCTACTACGCCAATGACTCGCTCTGTGGCCTCAGTCAAATCGTTTAATGCTCACCTCTGTCTCTGCATCAGGGTGTAACGCTTCAAGTACATGTCCTGCTGCAGTGGGAATGTATAATTTGTTTCCACGGGACATACAGCATATCCTGGGCACCACTGTTAAGGAAGAACAAATGAGACTAGTTACTTATTTTGCAGTACTGAGAGTTGATGTGTAACGTGTTCCAAATTCAGAGAGCATTACGTATGCTGCTACATGCTGTTCCTGTTTTATTGCTGCACATACACATGGGGCTCTCTGATGCCATGAGAACAAGGACTATGATATTTTAACATTTTAGTCACAGTGTTATCTAGTCAACTTTTTAGTCTGTATGTGTTGTCTAGGATGAAAAGGCAGCAGAATTTTGTGTAAGCTTGAGTGGTCACTTAAGAATAGGAACCTCTGTTAGACATCACAGGGAATTTAATTAAACCAAAAGGCTCATACTCATCTTGCTTTTCTTCAATTGCAATTAAAATACCTGTGTCTGGTTTGCTTTCTATTTGCTAAACAATTCTGTTGATGCAGAAGATATAATAACAAAACTTTCCTCCAGTCCCTGGAGGGGACTGGCCAGCGTGTATGTGTGAGGCTAGCAGCGCTGTTGATGTCATGGAGAAACAGGGCTGCAGTACTAAAGCTGTTTTGGGGGTCTGGTGAGAATGGGCGTGTATTTTATAAGCTCGCGGGCTCTATAGATGTAGATTCCTGCCTTGCCTGTTTCTGTCACCCTCCTGTTCTGCAAAAAGCAGCATCTGGTGAGTCCCTGCCTTCCTCCTCAGGTGCCTGGCATCTCCACAAGTCCTGAGCAGTCTTGAGAGGAGGCAGCCTCTTCCTTTTGACAAACATCTGAACATAAAGCAGAGTTTTAAAAGCTGTTATGTGTTTAATAATGTCATAATGAAAACAAACCACAAGAGCTGCTGCAACCCCTGTCAGCGTCCCTCCCTTTCCCCTCTTCACTTCTGTCACCTCCTGTGCTTGCTTTTAGGGAACAAAACGGGATGGACAGACTTCTCTGGGGATAGAACGAACGAACTGGGGTGCTCTGAACGAGCAGTACCGGGGGTGCAGGCAGGGAGGAGGGACCCTTCCCCTCACAACCGCAGAGCCCCCCCTACCCCAGCCCCTGCATTGTAAACGGCCTGGCCTGGCCTCCCCAGCGGGCTGCGGGCAAAGCTCCCCCCGTACCCCGCCTGCCTTTCCCTTCCTCCCGCCGCCCATCTTCCCTCCTGTGCCCGCAACCTCCGTGATACCCCCCTGAGGCCCGGGGGCTGCTGTGGGCCTTCCCCCCCGCATCCTCCCCCGGCCGGAGGCTGCGTCCCCCCCGCCGCGGCACCTGCTCGGGGCCCTGGCGGCAGGTGAGGCCGCTCCGCCCCGCCGGGGTCCGGGGCCGCGTGTGGGTGTGAGGGGGCCGCGGCGACGCGCCCTTTATGCCCGGTGGCGGCGCGACGCGCGCTCCCGCCGAGCGGCGGGGCCGGAGTGTGGGGGGGGGATGCGATGGAGGTCGGGGAGGGGGATAACGGGCGGCGGTCCCGCGGCTGAGGGAACAATGGCAGCGGCGGCAGCGCTCCCCGGCACCTCCTGAATGGGCACAGGCGGCCGGGGTGGGGGAGGCGGCGGCGGTGAGGAGGGAGCGGCCGCGGCGGAGGAGGAGGAGGCGGCGGAGGGGCGAGGCGGGAGCCGCCCCCCCCTCAGCACCCCCCTCGCATCCCTCCCTCCCTCAGCGGGGAGCGCGGGGCCTCGGTGCGGGCTGGCTGCGCGCCGCGGGGGGCCCGGCCCTGAGCCGCCGGNAGCGCTGAGCGCCGCAGCCGCCGCCGCCGCCTGACACCGACACCGCCTGGCGGGCGGGGGGACACACCGCCCCCCGCGCGGCCGCCTCCCTCGCGGGCCCGGCGCTGAGGTGAGTCCCGCCGCGGCGGCTCTTCCCCCCCTCCCCGTCCTCCCTCCTCAGCACCGCAGGGGAGGATGAGGAGGAGGAGGAGGATGAGGCCGGGGTATAGGGGGGGGGGATGCTGATGGCACCGCCGGCCTGCGCGGCGCGGAGGCCTGCGGGGAAGTTGCGCGGTGGCGGCGGAAGGAGCGGGGCGGCCGGTGTGTGGGGAGGGGGGTGGTGGTGTGGGGCGGGGGGCGGCCTGCGCGGGGCAAGTTGCTGCCTCCC